>LOJH01086046.1:0-12392 GCA_001685095.1 Ellobius talpinus
CCTTCTAGTAGAGACAACCAAGTGCTGCTTCCATTGACAAATGACCCCTGGAAGCAAGCTGGCCATGGCTGACCATCCCTGTTCTGATATTTTACACACACACAAATCTGAGAGCCAAGGCTGGAGAGATGGCTCAGTGAGTAAGAACACTTGCTGCTCTTCCAGAGGACCCAGTTCAATTCCCAGTACCCACTTGGTGGTTGATGATGGCACCTCCCATTCCAGAGTGCCCTCCTCTTGCCTCTGTGGGCACTAGACACATGTGGTGAACACACAGACATACAAGTCAAACATTCATACATATAAAGGAAATAAAGAAATCTAACCCCAAGGGGGATCATCATAGACAGTCTATTTTGCAGATATTTCCTTTAATTCATTGAAGGCTTTTTCATCTCCATGTGTATGTGTATGACACATATGTGTATGTAAGTGTGTGCGCCTGGTGTGCCTGCAGGACCCAGGCACACACACAGCATAGAGCATGTATGGATGTCAGAAGGCAACCTTGGCTTTTGGTCTTCACCCCCCCATCTCAGGGAGGCAAGGCTTTCTCGGGTTCTTTCTTGGGGATCCTTGTAGGTCCTCACATTGGCATGGCAAGTGCTTTACCAACTGAGCCATCTCCCCAGCCCCTGAAATACCTTTTAAAATAAAGTATGGGTTTTTCAGTTTCTCTGCAGAGTCCTGGTTGTACTGGAACTCGCTCTGTAGACCAGGATGGCCTCAAACTCACATAGATCCACCTGCCTCTGCCTCCCGAGTGCTGGGATTAAAGGCATGTGCCACCACCGCTCAGCAAGCATTGTTCCTTTTAAAGTGTGAAATCTGCAGGGTTTTTATTTAATTTTATTACTTCAGGATATGAATGTTTGCCAGCATGCACTTCTGCTACCCACATGCAGGTGTGGTACCCTCAGAGGCCACAAGAGGGCGTCAGATTCCCAGGAACTACAGATGGTTGTGAGCTGCCATGTGGGTGCTGGGAACAGGATGAGGGTCCTCCAGAAGAGCAGCCAGTGCTTAACTGCTGAGCCACCTCTCCAGCCAGGAAACCAGTATTTTAAAATGTTTTCTATGCACCTACCACAACCTTTAACTTAGTCACACAAGTAGAATTAAAGGACAAAACATTTTTAAAAAGCATAAACCCAGTAATCCAGCCATCTTCGACAGAATTATGACCAAGGAAACATGTTTTTGTTTTGTTTGGGGTTTTTGGTATTGATTTTTTTTTTTTGAGACAGGGTTTCTCTGTGTAGCCCTGGCTGTCCTGGAACTTGCTCTGTAGACCAGGAAGGTCTCAAACTCACAGAGCTCCGCCCACCACCACCACCCAGCTTTTGTTTCGTTTTGATTGTTTTTTAAACATGTTTTTATTGTTAGTCTTGAAAAAATATACAAAGGATATCATCAAGAAAATTAAACCATCATTCATAGAATGGAGAAAACATACAAATCAGGTCAGACCAAGGGCTCATGCACACATGGGTCAGGGTGCGAGGAAGGAGCTCACCCAGATTCAGCAAATGAATGAATAAATGAACGATAAAGAAGTCTTACAACCAATTAAAGACAAAGATCAAGGTGAGGAATCAGCACAGGGTCTGGAAGGAAAATACATAATTAGCCAGCAAACACCAGAAAGACACTCTGCCTGATCAACAGAGGGATGCAAATCAGAACCCGGAGGAGCCACCTCTCGCTCTCCAGATGGCTTTTCATCCACAAGACCCAGAAGAAGAGCCAACAAGGATGTAGAGAAACCAGAAGCTGGGGCACTGCTGTTGGCAAGGCGATCCAGTGTGACCTGGTGGAAATCACCTGGTGTGTCCTCAGAGCGGTCAGCAGAGTCATTACAGAGCTGAGCAGCTCCAGACTTAGGCTTTCATCTAAGTCAAACAAACAGTACACTCCGGTCATAGCCACGAGCATTCGCCGAGCATTCACCGCAGCAGAAAGGAGGAAGTGGCCCTTACGGCCATCCGCTGAAAATACACAAAACACACCATATCCGACTAATGGAATTTTATCCATTCATAAAAATGGATGAATTATAGACACATGCTGCCACAGCAGTGACGCTTAAAGCACAACATGCTGGGGTTCAAGAGACAGCTCAGCCGATAAAGCATTTGCCACACCAGTTTAAGGGCCATTGTTGGTTCCCTGGTGCTCACATAAAAGCCCACCTGTGACAGCTAACCTGCAATCCCAGTGCTCAATGGAGACAAAGAATTCCCTAGGGCAGGCTGCCTACCTGGACTACCCAAAGCCAGCAAGCTCCAGGCTCAGAAGAGACTTGGCCTTGGTTATACATATGGGATAAGTGGTCAAGGAAGACACTCAATGTCAACCTCTGGGCTCCTCACACACACATCCCTACACAGCTGAACACTCATGATCCCACCCATACACACACAAACACACATGCACACGCACACACAAAGGCAAGAAGAATCATTTAAACCGTACACAATGCCATACATTTGTGATTCCAGCGCTAGGGAGAGGCTGAGGCTAGAGTGTCTTGAGTTGAAAGGCAGCCTTGCTGCACAGCACACAGCAGCCTGTGTTCCTGAAAAGGGATATGAGCCAACCCAGGAGGCCCCAGAGACCATTCCCACTGTAAAGCGTCACCCCTGGAATGTCACCAAGCACACACACTCATCCCATCCAGCCCAGGTGCGGAGGGGTGGATGGAGAGACTCTGAGCCCCGAGTGGTGCACACACCAGTAATCCCAGCTCTCAGGAGGCGGAGTCAAGAGGATCTCAAGTTCAAGGTCAGCCTGGGCTAGCGAGCAAGAAACAAACAAGCAAATAAACTGGGAATATAGCCTATCACAGAACAGATAGAGACTATGAGTTCTGAAGAAAGGCCTGGGAAGGCCAGGCCTGAGATTCCCTCCCCACAAACCCTGGAGTCTTCCAGTAAGTAGGGGGACAGGACCAGCCTGCAGGGCAACCAAGCTTCCCTCAGGGCCACTCACACACCAGTCCAAACAAGATAGCTCTACCCCCAGCTGTCCACCCACCTACTCCTTTTTCACAGACCCCAGACCTGCACAGGGAACATTCGAGACTGGGCCTCATCCTGACAGGCCTGCCCCCTCCCACGGCTGCCCTGTCAGGTTTCTGGGCCCATTATCACCTCTGCAGAGTTGGCACAGGAAATCTGGAGCAGGAAGTAGACTTGATCTGTGTTTACGAGGTTCAGGGCTCGAAGGAAGATGGGAAAGTGGCAGGGGGAGGTGGGAGAGGTCCCCAGTGGTGGCGGGCTTCACAAAGACAGCCTGTGTCTGCAGGATATCCTGTCTTCCCACATGGCCATATAAGTGTGCTTGGAGCTTTTAAGGCAAAGCAACTGACTGTCCTTAGCCCAGCATCCCTTCTACTCCACATCCATCCCAAGGCGGGCGGGAGCTCACCCCGCTGCTCCAGTCCTTCAGCTCCCTCGCGCATGTATATACCTGCAGGGGACAAACTAGTTCCAAGACCTCCTCCTGCATGGGGACAGGTCCAAAACAGATTGACCAATAGATAGCTCCATGATACAAACACACACAGACACACACACACATACACACCATGTCTGTTCCAACATATACAGACCCATGCTAAGTTTAACTGTAAACAGACACGGTAGGAAATTCACAATAGAATGCGCTGAGATTAAAGGCGTGCGCCATCACGCCCAGTTAAAGCTCACCTTCAATCCCAGTACTCAGAAGGCAGAGACAGACACCACATCTCTGTGAGTTTGGGTCCAGCCTAGTCTACATAGTAAATTCCAAGACTGCTAAGGCTTCAAAGCACAATAACAATTTGTCGAGGGGTGTGGCTTAATAGCAGAACTCAGTGTACACAAGGCCTTGGGTTGGAAACCAAGCACTTCAAAAGTAAATAAATAAATAGAATAATTGAAACCACATACTTTAATAAAGGCTATTTAAAACTTAAGACTTTTCTCAGGTAAGACATGACACACCTGAAATCCCAGCATTAGGGAGGATGAGGCAGGATTATGGTGAGAGAATGAATGAATTCAAAGACAGCCTGGCACATTGAGAAACCACATCTCAAAATAATGATAGCAGTAATAACTTACAAATCATTTCTAGAATACGAGACTTAATGCTTTGGGACTGTAATTAGCAGAGAGTAATTGAAACTGGGAAGTAAGGCTGCAGATAAAGGGACAGCGCCAGTCCCTGCATCTTCAACAAACGCCATCCTCCACGCCGTCCTCCAGAGAGGCAGAAGATGGAACAAGCTGGTAGTTTGGGGGAAAGTGTTTGGTTTTGCTTTGCTTTGTTTTGTTATTTAAACACCCGCCCCTCTTATTTCTACTTCCCAATTTAAAATATGCCCAGCAGAAAGCATCAGGCACTTTTCATCTCATACTTCAGTTTTCCTAGCTTTCAAAAATGCTGGGATACCCACCCCCATGCCTCCCACCTTGACCTAAGTCCCGCTGTACAGGAATTACAGGAAGAAAGGTTTGCGGGAGGAACCAGCCAGAAAAGACCTTGGCCTATTCCGAAACGGAGGCTCTACTCAGCTGCCAGGGCCTCCCACAGCTTCTCCATGAATCATCACTCTTTGTTTAACCTCCTTCAAATGCAGACAACCAATCTGCCCCTGTAACCCACCTTCTCATACCCTGCCAGCAGCGTACCTGCTCCCTAGCGCTCTGCGTCTACACTGTCAGCAAGCCCAGGCCTCTACTCCACTGCCTCGCAGAGTACGTGATGACTGGGAGAGGAACTTCTCCAGCTAACAAAAGACCAGTGAGGTGTTCCAGAAGGATCTACCAGCCCTGGAGGAATCTCTCCTACCACCCAAACTTTCAGCCCAGGCCCTTGTGAATTGCTTAAGGAGATCCCTGAAGACCAAGGGAACAGAGAAAGTCTTATGCTAGATGGGTGTGGAAGAAGGTGCCAGGGGTGCCAGAGGTTGGGAAGGGTACAGAAGGGGAAGCTGTGCCTAACTATTAATGTGTTCATTCACACTGGAACATTGTTTCCCTTCTCGGTCTGCTCCTTGCTGGGGATCATCTAATTTCTGAGTGCCTCTTTTATTTTTCTTTAATATTCTCAAGTAAGTGATGTGGCCTACAATGATGTTAAAAGACCCTCTTTGTTTTTGTTTCCTGTAGCACAGAGTTACATAAAATAGAACACCGACAGAGAGGAGGCTTGAAGAAATTAGGATGGGAGAAAAAAAGACAGCCATGGCCTTGGAGATCCGATTTTACTGATCTTTTATTAAAAATGAATAAATCCACAGAAAACAAAAGGGCATAGAAATCATACACTGATCCTGTTCCCTTGATTTAGAAAAGCAACTGTGTGTGTGTGTGCGTGTATCTAGGTGTCCAGAAAGTCTAGGATTCTCACCAACCTCAGAAATTTTGGGGTGAGATGTTGGGACCAGCACAGCTTTTCCACTTGGCTTAGATGAAGTTAAAGAAAGAGGAGAACTCGCAAGAAGTCTTTGTCCTAGGGCTTTGGATGAGCACTGGAGTGTGGTTAAATTGTCAGCTAATGAGATTTCCTAACCTGGTTCTCTTTTAAGTTTAGGCCCCCAACTGATCCGATCCCTCAGCAACAGCAGGAGGGTGAAGTATAGGGCTTCTGCATCCCAAAGAGCTACAGAATTCTCAGGAGAGTTCTGAAAGGGTTGGAATCCTTCCCAGGAGTAGAACTTTAAACAGGTTATCGCGTTGACTAATAGGTGTCTAGTAATGATGCTACCTACCAGCCTGTTCACTTCAGTGGCACATGGGGGCTGGAGGCAGTCACTCTCCATTTAGATTGGCAGACATGGGGTNCTAGGGTGCTGGGGTGGGTCTGTAAGTCACCTTCCCCCAGGGTGCTGGGGTGGGGGGTGAAGGGGCAGTGGGGGTGGTGTACAACTGTGGGGAGGAACTCCTGCAACCTCTGGGCAGACTGCAAGTCTCTCGCCTAGTTTTTGTTTGCTTGCTTGCTTGCTTGCTTTGGCTAGCCAAGGCCTCCAGGGTCTACATTCAAAGGATGTGATGTGGCACCTAGCTGAATAATTTGCCCCAACAACCAAAAGGGTGTTAAAACAAGAAGCATTTCTTCAATGATACCTTAGAGTGTGCCTGAGATTTTTTTTCTTTAACTATGTGATTATGACTTGTTCTTTGATTTGGCTTTTTTTTTTCCCAACATGAAACTGGCTTCTGATG
Organism: Ellobius talpinus; assembly: GCA_001685095.1. NCBI lineage: Eukaryota > Metazoa > Chordata > Mammalia > Rodentia > Cricetidae > Ellobius > Ellobius talpinus. The sequence goes on from LOJH01086046.1 coordinate 6,216, forward strand.
TTTACCTAGAGAAAATCACTGGTGAAGGGCCAGGAGAACAGGAAACTCAAGTCAAAACACACTGACACTTGGAGATATTCAGTGAAATCAATTCTCCCCTTCTACCTTCCCTGCTTAGACAGCCCCCATTCCCAGGGCAAACTCCCTCCATTCAGCGATAATTACTTAGCAACTTCAATGTTTACCACCCAGTCCAATTCTAGAACCTAGTGATGTTACAAACGTTTACAGCTACAAGACATAATTTAAATTTCCCCCATACTAGGAAGTGTTCCTTCCTCTCTCCAGAGGGCCCTTTGTTCAAAGGGCCCTAGTTCCCAGGACTCATTGCTTTGTAAGCAGTTACTGGTTCAACAGCAAAGGTTTCCCACCTGGATGGGTTTTTCTTCCTCCAGGCCCAAAGTCTGGGCTTGACACAGCTTTAAAGAAGAAGGAAGGAGAAACAACTAGAACCCAGTGAAAAGCCACACACATAAAAGGGCACCGTGAGAGATTAGATAAGAATAATTAAACCTAAAACCAAGCAAAACAAGTCCTATTGGGTTTGAAAAGCAGAGTCCTTGTGCCTTGTATAGTGTAAGGGTATAGAAGAGAATCCAAAAAATGGAAGAAGAGAGGGTGCTCCTCTCTGTGTGAAACAGATTTCCTCTAACACAAGCAACAGAACTTCAGTGTTCCCCGTACGGTTGTCTCTGTATCACGCAGTCATTTCATTTCCACCAGCAGCCCTCAAAAGGAACCGCATCTCCAATGTACAGACGCACAAACTGAGGCTTTGAGAGATTAAGTTGCCCTGCCAGGAATCACCCCGTTGGCAATTGATACTCAGCAGGAACTGGATGCCCCGACTCTTATGACCTCAGACATCTCAACCTCTGTTGCAGCTTTCAGAGTGTATGCCAAGTCAGCATGCGCCGGACAGACACCGGAACCCAGACGCTCTGACACCGGGATGCTGCCCAGCTGCTGCACGGGACCGCATGGGTACCACAGAAGCAGACATGAATTGCAGTGTTCCCAAGGGCTCGTGCGCGTCCTTCAAAACCTGTCAACCACCACGCAGGAAAAAGACATCAGATTCTAAGTCTATCTGACCCTGGAGGATGGCCGGAGGATGCGTCCAGAAAGAGACACGGGTGGCGAGGTCCGCGCCTGGACAGCCCATCTTGACCCAGCTGGGCCAAAGACATCAGCTCCTCTAGGTGCAGATCTGAGTGAGCGGGGCGGGGCTGGTGCGAAGGCGCAGAGTAAGGTCTTTTCCCTGAAGCTTTGGGCCTAAGACCCGGGGAGGAGGCGTCACCTGAAGACACACATCAACTTCTGACTCGTAGGGGGCAGGCGGCAGTGGCCCGGCCTGAGAGCGTACCTCTCGTCCAATGGCGAGGTCTGTAAACAAAAGCGGGCCCCACGCGCGTCCCCAGCCCGGTGGCCAGCCTCACGGTGCACAGGCATCGGAGAAACAGAGAGGGAGAAGAGGACAAGACCCGGATGGGGTCCGAAGCGCGGACGCAAAGCAGAGCCCCACCACCTGGACCAGTCATTGTCTGCCCATATGTAGGATTCTGCTTTAAATGCCCCCTCCCTAGCCCACCGCAGGTCCTTCGCCCTGTGTGCCCGCCCCCACGACTCTCCCGCGGTGTGCCAGACCCGGAGTGCAGCGCGGATGGCCAAGGTGAACACCCGGCAGGGCTGGCGAAGGGCCAGGCCCATAAGTGCCCAAGTCGGGGACCGAGACACACACACACACACACACAGAGATAGACCCAGGCACACACACGCACGCCCTCCCCGAACTTGATTAAAAATCAGCCGAAAAATACATAGAGATGAGGCCGCCGCAGGTCAACGCTGACCTCCTGCTGCCAGAAAAATCGAATGCCAACGTCTGGACGCTGTCACTGGCATTCGGCGCCAGCACCTGGGCTCTGCTGTCTCGCCCGGTTCCAGGACGCTCCTTTGCACGAAAGAAATGTGCCTTCCCTCCCCAGATCACCACACCTCCCAAGTGTGTGCACACGAAAACAATACAAGCAAATCACGATCTGGGGGAGCTAGGACCCACCGGGAGCCCCAGTGTGCGAGAGATGGGAGTCAGGACGTGTCCGCCACGGGCACCACGGCTCCAAGCATTCTCATCGCCATCCCTCGTGGTGCCTCTGGCCAGCCGGCCCGCCCCCCTTAGGCCCGCGGCACTCACCTGTGACGTTCATCCAGGATCTCGGTGACCCGGCCCAGCACAATGCGGGGCCCCTGGGCCCCTGGGGGTGCGGGCGCCGAAGTGTTAGCCGCGCTGCAGAGCTGCGCGCCAGACGGCAGCGGCGCTGCTCAGCCCTTCGGTCCGCCCGCCGTCTGCCAATGGGAACTGTCAGGGCTCCAGGGCCAGCGGCCTCGGGGGCGGGGCCTCGGAAGCCCGTGGGAAACCGAACTCCGATTGGAACTACGGACAATCGCTCCGCCTCTGGCCAGCCAATCGGAGGCGGAGAATATAGGAGCGGGGCGTTCAGAGTTGGGCTGGAGACTGACAACAGGCGCACGCTGGATACCTGAGCGGCGTCCGGCCCCGGCTGGAGCCTAGGGCTAGAGCGATGCTGGCGTTGCACACTCCCGGGTGCTTTGACACGAGGTCCAGGCCATGCAGACCGGAGGAACCCCAGCAAGGATGGCGAAGCGAGCAGGCACCGGCCACAGCCGAGGAGCCCTTAACAAAGCAGCTTCGGGAGGGCCGGCTGGCCTCCGCCTCCTCCTCCAATAGGTCCGTGAGGCTGCCTGTCACCGTGCATAGGTCGAGGTGGCCAATGACGTGTACGAATGAGTTGGGGTTGGCGCGCGCGCGCGACTCGGAGGCAGTGGGATTGGTCGGAGGTAAAGGATTTTCCTGCTACCTGAGGCAGAGCGGAGGAGTGGGAAGAATGGGAGAGAAGAGCCAAAAACCTTATATCTGTGACACGTGGTCTAGTTTGGGAGGCACGTGGCTGGCTGTAGGGAGAAACAGGAACTTTCTTAGGTGAGAGAAAAATCCCTGCTCATTCCCACTCGTGGGAGTCGGAGATGCCGTACATTAAACAGACTCCACGTAGTCACTGTGGTCTTGGGCGAGTATTGGATAGTCCAGGACTCACTGGGCTAATGCCCAGCAAGTGAACTTGGGCTTCACGTTCACCTGGACATTGTACCTAACTCTGACGAGGTGTGCACATGCCTCAGGTCTCTGAAATTGCAGCAGTGTTGCAGGTTGCCTTTCTCAAGGTGTTGTGAGCCATAAGCAGACTCGCCTACGTTAGAGCTTCTCTAATCCAGCCAGAGCCTTCCCCTCACTTTAGAGCTAACCCAGCTTGCCCCAGGGAGTGGGAAAAGCAGACCCTATTATCTTGTACTGTGTACCAGCCTTGAAGTTGGGTGCAATGTGGCTCACTGAGGAGGAAGTCGGAGGGTAATGAGTTGAAGACCAGACTGGCTACAAATAGAACTATTTCAAAAAGAAAAGGAAATTGATGCCTTTTCCTTCTGTATCCTTCACCTCCCAAACCCATCCTCTCACCTGAACATCTCCACTTTACATAAACAGGAAGATCTCAGCCTCTTCCCCTCAGCCCAGTGTGGTGTAAGTCCCCTCAGAGACTGAAGCATTCCCTCCAGCAGGGAAGCCCCTTAAGCAGAAAGGAAAAAACCCTATAAAGGCTTCAGGAAGTCCCTGATTTCAGACCAGATTCACTAGGCTGTCCCTGACAGTGAGCAATAAGAGCTGAGAGTCTCTCTCAGATGAGCCAGCTACAAAGGACTCTGAGACCAGACCAGCCTCCTGAAAGAGGCAGAAACCAGCTGAGCTGCCTAGAAGTGATTTTGACCAACTGGGTCACTTGGAAAGAACACTAACTTGTGGAGCTGCCGGCAGGCTATGCAATGTGCTCCAGGTTCCCAGCTTTATGAGCTGTCACCCAGGCTGGGGTGGGCTTTGGGGACGCAGCTGGCTTTGAGTCATTTCTGCTCCTTTAACCCCCCCAAAATTCATTGGTCCACCAAGTTGGACTTTGGTGGTGTCTATAATTTGGGCTGTCATGAGATCCTTACCTGAGGTGAGTAGACATGCATTGCCTCTCCCCTCAACAAGTTTTGTCACACAGCACCCAGACATACACCTCCGTTCCTCAGGCCAATCGCTACACGTCCTTCAGAGACCAGGTTGGCTGGTATTTGCTGAACTTGTGGTGAGTGGCATATACTCATAGACACATAGACACTGAGGAGCCTCCAGTGCCCAGTGAGAATTAGTTGCCCACTTCTGGTTCTCATGGCCTGCCTCCTCTGGGCGCTGAGACTGTCAAAATGGTGCTTCCCACATGAGCAGAGCACCCCGCAAGCCTGAATCTCCCTTCATTGGGGTACACATCCCAAGGCCTAGTACACACTTGACACGTTTTTAGTTTTCAGTATTCAAGATAAAGTTAATCATCAAGCTGTCAAGGAGTTGAAATAAGCCTGAAATTGCTTCTAAAATTTAAGGTATAGGAGAATGTTGAGGATAGCAGATCTCAAAGTGACTTAATTGTCCACCAGGTTTAATGACAGTGTTACAGGAAGTGTTTTCAGTCAAGTTTGGGAGGTATTTTTTTTTCCCCGAAAGAAATTAAAAACCAGCTTTATCTGAGCCAATACCTGTCTGGGCTTCTCAGTGAAGCTGTTGGCCCTGTTTTAAGCTACCATCTTTAAAAGGGCTGTGTGTGCATGTGCATTTGAATAGGATGTTAACATCTGGATATGAGTAGAGAATGTGACCCCAAGGTTCAAGAGTGGATTTGTCTGTGCTTAAATATGTAAATATTGAAGCTGCCAGTCTCAAGCCCTATCCAAATTCCAACCTAGAATAGGTTACTTTCCTACTTCAGTTTCCCTAGCTATAGAACTGAAATAATAGCATTTGAGGATGGATAAATTTTTGTTTTGTTTTGATTTGTTTTTTCAAGACAACGTATCCTTGGCTGTCCTGGAACTTGCTTTGTAGACCAAACCAGCCTCAAATTCAGAGATCTCTGCCTGCCTCTACCTCCCGAGCGCTGGGTTCAAGGCAAGGATAGATAATTGCCACAGCACTCTTAGAAAAGCCGCTGCCACGTGGCATTGAGTAATATTTGCTCAGATGGCACCCTTCACAGGAGGTATTTTAAGGCAAATACTTTTCTTGGACAGACAGAGTAAGTCTTCCAAGCATTCGGGTCCCACATCCTCAAATTCAACCACAGAAGAAAAGTAACCAGACTTGGCATTTCTTAAGAAATATGGGGTAACAAGTAAGGAAACATTGACTGTACCAGAAGTAATGGAAAGACGTTGTAAAGCATAGAGAAGGTATTACAGGGTACATGCATTCCACAGAAGGGACTTGAGCAGCCAAAGACTTGGACATCCTAGAGCCACCCCCAGCTAAAAACCAGAAGCCCCTGCGATGGAGTCTCTTTTCTAAAGTAGGCCTAAGGCTTGCTGTCATTGGACTGCCCTGCTAGGAAGAAACATTGTTGCAAGTGAGCTGTCTGACTGGGAAGAAGTGGGACAATCATCTCCTTACACAATCAGGATTCTGGCAGGCTGGATGACTACAAGAACCCCGCCCACTAGCTCTGTAGTCTTGAGATGTCCACATCCATCTTAAGCCTCAATGTCTCCTCTAAACTGGGTATATCATCTAACCCATTTGGATGTTTAGAACATTAAAAATACCACATGTGGCACAGTAAAAACTCACAGAAGTTAGGCTTAAGTTTGGCTATGTTAGCAAAACCCAAAACCACAGTTTCTGATCTGTGATTGGGACTGGGCTGGAGAAATGGATTAGCAGTTAGGAGAGCTTGCTGCCCTTCCAAAGGACCAGAGTTCAGTTCCCAGCACCTGCAACTCTGGCTCCAGGGGATCCAACACCTCAAGCCTTAGGCATTTCAGTGGTTGTTCAAAGTCCTCTGTAACTTCAGTCCCAGGGGATTCAGTATTCCTCCTCTAGCATGCATGGGCACTGCATGCATGTGCATGTAGGCAGAAAACCCATACATGAAGTTATGATGGCTAACGTTATTCCTTAAGTTTAGATTACCGTGCTTAATAGATCTAAAGAGATCAGCAGTGGTAGGCAGAGGCAGGTGGATCTCCAAGTTTGAGGCCAGCTTGGTCTACAGAACAAGTTGCAGGACA
>LOJH01086051.1:0-13046 GCA_001685095.1 Ellobius talpinus
TAGCTTCTTATTGGCTAGCTGTTACATATTAATTTAACCCATTTCTATTAATATCTGTATCACCATGTGGCTATGGCTTACCAGGTAAAGTTCCAGTGTCTGTCTCTGGCAGGGCTACATGGCTTCTCCCTGACTCTGTCTCCTTTCTCCCAGCATTCAGTTTAGGTTTCCCTGTCTAGTTCTGCTTTACTCTATCATAGGCCCAAAACAGCTTCTTTATTAACCAATGGTATTCACAGCATACAGAGGGGAATCCCACATCAGGAAGGTTTTAAAGAAGTAGTGATAGTGTTGTCACTTTTGACATTTGACATTGAGCTACTGCATTTGACATTTATCATTTATCGTGCTAGGTTTGTATGTTGTGTTTGCCCAGTATTTTCTCACTATGGCCTTCACTCTTCTTTTTTGAAGTGGCAATACATTTTCTGTGTTATTGTATGTTAGAAGTATATAATTTGCTTTTTGATTTCATACAAGTTTTATAATTAGGAGATTGCTATTCTCAGATGAAACTTTGGACTTTAGAACAATGCTGAAACTAAAAGACTATGGTGATTTGAGGAGTTGGACTAAATACCTTTCACATTATGTTTGATATGGCCATGAGCCTATGAGGGTCAGTCAATCAAATGTTGTTTGAATGGAAATGTTCCTCATAGGTTCATGTCTGAATACTTGTTCCACAGCCAGTGACACTATTTGTGTATATTTAGAAACTCTGGCATTGCTGGAGAAAATATGTTATCTGTAGAAGACTGTAACATTTTAAGCCCACTTGTCGTTTTCAGTTTATTCTCTTTGTTCCTGTTTGTAGTTTAATATGTGAGCATTCAGCTGTTCCTCTGCCATACCTGGTGCCTGATGCTAAGATTCTATTCCAAGATGGACTCTTATCCCTCTGGACCCATTCATAAACTCTTTCTTCCATAAGTTGCCTTGGTCATGGTCCTTTATTACAACATTAGAAAGTACTCATGCACCAAAAAAGATTCAAACACAGACCATTTTTTTATTTGCCCATGTAGTGGTCACTGGAAAGCAAGACCATGTATCATGTCTATATTGATAGCAGGCATACTTGATATTCTTCTCTGGTGAATGTTGTTGTCTAAGTGATGAAAGAATATTAGTTAAATATTGAATAATTTATCAAAACATTATTGTTATATATAAATAAGACCATTACAAACTTGTTGATCAGTGATATTCGTGAGATGAATTTCCAGTGCACCAAAGAGAATTTAAATTCATTTACATTTCTATATACAAGAATCATTTGCAATCCTATTAGTTTATAAATGTAAATCTTCAGTTGTACAGAAGAAAATTGTCAAAATTAAAGGTATATATCCTATATGTAGTGATATTTTCTGGACTCCCTAATATTTCCATTCTAAATATGCCTAGTTGTTTGGTATTCTGTGTTTTAAATAATGAAATGAGACAACACTCACCTACAGCATGTCTAGCTCAACCAACTACTTGAAGGGTTGAATCTGAGATCATTTGTTGAATAACCATTATCTCCTTAGTTTCAAGCAAACATACCTTTGTTCAAATGACCACAGATGCCCATTTTGTCTTTGAAATTCCTTAATATTCAGTTTCATATACTTACAAATAATCTTCTCAGAATGTTCTCTTGCTAATGTTGCTTCCAAGAATGTATTTTCAGTTTCTTTCCTTTATGATCTATTTAATATGTAATCTCTTGACTGTGTTTACTTAGCCCTGTGTTTGTATAAACTAGAAATGGTTAAGACATTCCTAAGTTTCTTCTTTGTTCCTGAAACTAGTTTCTTTCAAGGAGCCACTGTTCTCCACTTAGATCAGTGTAACAGAGGCCTACCTCACCAATCTGGGGTAAGGCCAGATATAGACTATCCAAATTTTTTTATCACAAATGTTTAGCTCAACTTTGTCCATACTGATAAGTGTTAAAAGAAAACATGTTAATATGAATTGGATGAATTTATGCTAAGGTCATTTTTCTCTCCCAGGTCCCTGAACATTGATCCACCCATATATATAAAACACAGACCCACTACTTCATAAAAATTTTTGAGAGAAATGCCTGTTATCANTACTCCAGCAAATGTGGGGCCTAGCAATGCTGCATCTTTCTCACAGTGCACAGTCCTCCTCACTTTACAGTGAGCTTACATGCCTGAATATAGCAGTATTCTATAATTACAAGACAGGTGGGCTATAGGACACCCCTACATGATCTAGTTCTTGTCTTGGATCTTCAGGTGACTATAGGAAATGACTGTATACACACACACATTAACAGAGTATTAATAATTTGTGCTGTGTATGGGACATTCATAACAGAGACAAAAACCTAGATAAAAGGACAAAATAGAAATGTTTTATACTTCGTAGGCAAATAACAAGAGAATCAACAAGATAAAGGGCCTAAAGAAAGATGTTAAATAGTAGCACCATGAGATCAACACAGGGATATTAGAGGATATGTGTGCATTTGCAACATTACTTCGCAGTCCCTGGTGAGTTGGTTTATTTTATATCCTTGGTGAAGCACAGACATATTTTTTCCAGAGGGATTGCTATAGCTAAGAATATTCAACTTGGCTATCCCATTTTGTGAAAGCTATTTTCAAGGGTCTTCAGCTCAGGAGTACATTTGGCATGTCTACCATCCTTTGAATTCCCTCTACTTTGCTCATGGAGATCATCAGTTTGAATAAAATTTGTATATTCTGTTATCTGGTTTGGTTCTTACCTATCACTCTTTGTTACCATCAAGCACTCATCAAAATCTGAATACTCTTAGATTGTTTGTTCAATGTTTGCTATATTTAGGTCATACTTTTTCTAAAGAAATGGTGTCAACTTGTTAAAAAGCAAATAAATAAATTATTGAATGAATCAGCTAAAAATAAAATAAATTAGAAAAGTGAGGATTCCATAAGTAAATAGGAACAGATAAATATGTGCCCTTATACAAATCACACATTTAGATGAGATTCATGGTAAACAAAGTAAAGAAGCAAAATCAATTTTTATGACATAGACTACAAAAAATTCAACAGTTGTAGATAATTCACACATATGAACTCTTATGCCCCAATCATAGTAATTGACTAAAATGTTTGTAATTGGAATTCTGTGATGAGAAAGTTTATGCTAAATAAGTGCAATGATATCAATAGACCTAGTACTATGTTTGAGTTGTTTTATACCCATTGACATTCCATACATATGGCTTATTTATTCTTATGCTCTTTAGGAATAGAGAATGTTGGCATCTTATGAAGTACTTTTTAGTTACACTTGTCTATCCATGGGATGCAAATTATAAGCATAAAAAGAAAACAATTCATTTGAATAATACACATCTAAATAAATAATCTTAAAAATTGCTTAGGTTACAGCTAAGACCTACCTGCCTACTGGGGCATGGTCTCATGGACTATTTACCTGGAGGTAGAAGCATATCTGGCCCCTTCCTCTCTCTGCTTGCCCCTGGGTCCTGGTTTGGCTGTTCAGTTTGCTTTGGATCTGATCTTCGTCCATCATACAAGCAAAATATCCTGACATTGTAAATCAAACCCTTAATAAACACTGATATGTTTTCTAAGTTTTGAGCTAGTATGAGATTCCTTTTTTTGTTAAGTATCCAATCATTTCTCCCTTCACTTGGTGCCTCATGGGCTTGAACTTCCCACCCTCCAGAATTGAGCTTGAGTCCTCATATAGCCTGGACAGATTTGCATTTGCGTGAATAATATTTTTATTTTATATAAAACACCTGTCACAGAGAAGTTTGCAGCATAAGAGCTGGAGCATGGATAGAAGTGCTGTTTGCCAGCCACTCAAAACTCCCTGGTATGACCTTTTGTCCCAGGGGACACAGTGTAGGGGTGGCCATGGTTGGCTGAGCTGTGCAGGAATCTCCCCAACAGCTGTGTCACAACCCTTCACATTGTGTCAGAGGCATGATCCCCCAGTGGAGCAGCAGGGCAGGCACCTGGGGCAAGCAGCACTGTTTGTCAGCTGCTGGAAGTGCCCTGGGTTTCTGTTCTCTGTGCCTGGACTCTGGGTTTTCTTAATTGATTTAATGACATCTAACTTCTTGAGTGACTCATTTTCCCTCAGTTTTTTTCTTTTCTTAACAAGTATCAGGGCAGATTTTACCACAGGATCTGTCATGACACAATTACATTGGTTCCAGTCATGACTCAGAAACAGTGCCATCTGTTGGTTAACAGGTAAAATGGCAGATTTTGTTTCTAATGGGACTTTTGCTGCTGTGTCCATGAATATGGAGGTACCTCATTTACTGGTTATTAGGTTTCAGTTTTCTCCTCCATATTATATCATTATGGAAGTATATGGCACTAATTGATAGGATTAATACCATGATAGGCAAAATTGACTCCATATCTAAGGGTACTAGGAACTTACCTGAAAGTGTCCAGGCTGTTGAATTTGACATTCAGAAGTTATCACAGAGTTTTGATAAGGTAACAGAAAGAATATACCTCCAGGATGGCAATTTACATGATATCCTGGAGGAGTTCAAGAAGGAGATGTTATCTTTGAAAGGAAACATTAAGACCTTGGAATAACTGGTGCAGAATGGGAACCAGAAAATTAATAGCATAGGGAAATCACTAGAAATATTTGCAGGTCAGGAGATTCAGGCTTTATGAGAGATAATGATAAAGAGATTTGAAATGATTGAGGAAATTATTGGAGCTGACGAACAGGGTGAGAAGGCACAAGGGCAGGATAAAATGTCACCACTGGCTGTCAGAATTGGTTTACCCAGGATTTTAGAAACATACCCTGTAATTTACTCTGACAAAGTGTCAACTTCTAAAGGCTCAAAGGGAGCCAAAGAAGGTAGATGGACGCTGATAGGAATGAATGATCTAAAGGAAATTAAGCATTCAATCGTTATTTATGTCTTGCACTCTACATTTGTTAAGGAAATGATAAGGACTTGGGCTTCTAATGTCAGGGCTATTCCAATGATTTCTCCCAGTTAGCATCAGCGGTGTTAGAGGATGGACCATCCTTGATGCTGTCGGAAGAGCAAAGGTATGGAGGTTTCCCAGGATCAAATTCTTGGCATAGAAGCTTATGCTGATCCACAGGTCCAAGCTCTTTACAACAAAGAAGTATTGTCCCTATGCNTACATTTGTTAAGGAAATGATAAGGACTTGGGCTTCTAATGTCAGGGCTATTCCAATGATTTCTCCCAGTTAGCATCAGCGGTGTTAGAGGATGGACCATCCTTGATGCTGTCGGAAGAGCAAAGGTATGGAGGTTTCCCAGGATCAAATTCTTGGCATAGAAGCTTATGCTGATCCACAGGTCCAAGCTCTTTACAACAAAGAAGTATTGTCCCTATGCCACAAAGCAGCCTTGAATGTTTGGGATAGGATACCAGAACTAAGGAAAAGGATTGAGTCATATACCAGGGTTAGGCAGGTCATGGAGAACCCTATGCTGTCTGGCTTTTTGCAATGATTAATTAAGGTTACAGCTAATACCTACCCGCCTACTGGGCTGTGGCTTAATGGACTATTTACCTGGAGGTGGAAGTGCATCTGGCCCCTTCCTTCCTCTCTCTGCTTGCCCAGGGCCCTGTTTTGGCTGTTTGGTTTGCTTTGGATCTGATCTTCATCCATATTTCATGCAGAAGATCCTGACTTTGTAAATCTAACCTTTAATAAACACTGATCTGTTTTCTTAGTTCTGAGCTAGTATGAGATTCCTTTATTTTAGTGTTTGATCATTTCTGTCTTCATTTGAGTAATACAATTTATGTATACACAAATGTGTATACATTTTATGTATACATGAAACAGTTCAGTTGAGTAATACACATTTAAGTAAGTAATCTTATTTTGTATATATTGTATTAAACAGTGAATGAAACTGATGTTTCCATTCTAACTTATCTCACTATTTTACTTCTAGCTTGGCCAACTGAATATAGCACATGGACAGATAAAATATTTGACAATAATTGTTCTTAGGTCCATAGTGTTGTTCTTGAATGCTAGAATAAAAATTTCTAGTTAACTTGACTGATATTAGTGAATCACTGAATATTTTTAGAAGTGGTTGTTCTCGACTATGCCTTAAAGTGGTCCGACATATTGATTTTGTTATACAAAAGGAGATAATGAAGCAATAATAGCTATTTATATCTAAACACAGATGGGAAAGGATGATCATAGAGTTCCTGTGTAAAGCATACTGAATGATACTAATTTAAAACAGACTACATCTTTGGAAGCAAAGGATGGTACATAATGTGAGAACTACCTTGAAATTTAGTCACTTTGACCTAAGAAATGATAATGAACAGTTAACAAACACAAGCAATTCTAAAGAAACAGTACACAAAGAAAAAAAGACACATTTGATTTTGTAGCTCCAGATTTTAAAATGCAAATAATATGTCCAAATAAAGAGGACTAAAGCTACTGGAATCATGAGGAGTGTCCAGAAGTAGAGACTTTAGAAGTAGCAAACTCTAAGGGTTATAGGGACAGAGGTCTGTCCATATGGGTGGTGTTTGTTTAAAGTGAAGTTAGACAATGTCATGAATCTGCAAGGAAGGTGATGTTTGAGAAATTTGTATTCCATGACACATTTCAGGCAGAGATCAATGGAACAGTATGGGACTGTTAAATCATGTAGAGAGATGTGTAGCTGCACAGGAGACCAAAGAATAAAAGATATTGTATGAAGGTTTGAGCTGAGAAGTAGTTCCATGTTTTTGAGAGAATTTGAAGGTAGTTCAATAAGGTTTTAGAGAACAAAGATAGTCTCTCTTTCTTCCTCTCTCTTCTTTCTCTTTCTTTCTATTCCTGTAGGTGTGTATGTCTGTGTGTATATGTAAATGTACTTATATGTATGTAGCATGAGACTGCATGTGTGAGTGTACATGAGAATGTATGTGTGTATGTATATGTTTGTATGTGTATAAATGAAAGTGTGATTATATGCATGTGAATAGTATGTAGTAGTATCAAAGATTTCCACAGTAGTCGGGCATGGAGTATAACAAAGGTTTATTTGTTTGGGGATAAACTCACAGTGAGGGTAGCAATTCACAATTCTCTGTATGCACTGGGATCTGGAACTGCATCCAGCAGAAAAAGGGGCCAAGCACGCTTTTTGTCTGCACTTATATTGCATGAAATCATGCCCAAAGTGGGCTGGTATTATAAAGGCTATTGGAAGAAGGAGTTCCCATAACAAATATGTGCGTGTCTACATGAGCATGGTCATCTAAGTGTGTGTGTGTGTGTGTGTATGTGTAGATAGACATGGACATGGGAGACTGATATTAGATATTTTACTTTGTTGGTATCCATCTTATGTTTTAATCATGTTCTCTCATTCAACATGAAGGTCTGTGAAGGGCTAGACCAATTTGTCAGCAAGCCCCATCAGATCCTTTTTCTTCTGTAACCAAAAAAACCCTAAATTTAATAAAGTTTTTTCACATTCCCTGGAATTTTATGTGAATGCTGGAGTTCAAATCTCAGTACCTCATATCTTCATGAAAGCACAGAGACATCTGTCTAACCCCTAAGAGGACAACTGTTCAGAAAATATGTGCTGATAATTAAAATAAATGAGGTGAATTTCTATTTTAAAGTTAAGAATGAAAGAGATGTAAAATATTAGGTAGATCATCTACTGCAATCTTTCTGCAGATGGCATGTATGTGCTTATGCACATGAAAACATGAAGCAGAGCCTCTCCCATGGGTTGACAAGGTTTCATAACAAAGCTATTGTGAGAATACAACCAGTTTCTGTTTGTCTTTTCTGTGTCGTGTTGGGTCATTTTACTCATGACCTATATAGATATCATACCCTGAAAATGCCAAGCTGAATCACAAACCTGTTAACTTTGTCATGCCTGGCAGTTCACATATAAGTCTTTGGTGTGGTCCAATAAAAATTGGAGTTTTTAATTGTAGGAACTTATAAAATTCTGTACAAAAGCTCAAGATCAGGTTTTTGGATATTCTAAGTAGTTACAAAATTTGTTTTCCATTAATGTTTTCATATTTTTTGTTGTTAGATGGGCAGAAGCAGTAAATATCTTTTGAATTTAAAAGGGAAGAAAAAGTAACTTGAACTTCAAAGGTCACAAATTCAGATGTGACAAAAGACACTATTACAAACCCCCTTAGTTTGATAGCTATGTCCTTTTAATTTAAGATCAATTCAACCAACTTTATTTTTCAGACATTATAAAAGAATTTAAAACCTAGATTCTTACAGTCATACAGCCTCACTCTAATCTCTAGTGTGTCTGCTATGCTCCACAGGATTTTAGCTGTCATTAAATGTTAGTGGAGGCTGTTTTTTAGTTCCTGGTTGCTCAGACCCAAAATGATTACACAAAACTGTACTAATTGAAACATTGTTTGGCCAGTACTTACATGCATTGCAAGCTAGCTCTTATATCTTAAATTAACCCATTTCTATTCATCTGTGTATTGCCATGTGGTTGCAGGATACTGGCAAGATTTCAGTGGGCTCCTGTGGAGAAATTTGTCTCCTCCAGGCTACAAGGCTACCCTCTGACTCTGACTATTCTCTCCCAGAATTCAGTTTAGTTTTTCTGCCTAGTTCTATTCTGCCCTATTACAGGCCAAGCCAGATTCTTTTTACATTAGTGTTGGAGGTCCTTCTGTCTGTGTGTTTTTATTGGTTAATGAATAAAGAACTGGCTAGGCCTATATCCTGGAAGGAGGAAGGCAGAATTAAGGAGATTCCATGATCCACCTTAGGAGATAGACATGCTAAAATTTTGCTGGTATGCCATGACCTTGTGGTGATATATAGATTAATAGAAATGGGTTAAGTTAAGAGATAAAAGTTAGTCAATAAGAAGCTAAAGCTAATGGGCAAGCAGGGATTTAATTAATACATATTTTGTGTGTGTGATTATTTTGGTTCTGAGTGGCTGAGAGAAATGAGTGGCCTCTCTCCACCCAACAAATTGGTGCCAATGTGGCAAACTAAAATCTACTTAAAAACTTGAGAGAGTTTTGTTCTAGACACAAAAATAAAAAGTTTAATACAGCTTCTTGTTTTCTGGTGGTGTGCTGCAGCTCCTTTAAGAGAGATTTTTCTGACTCAGCTGTATCAGAAATAAAAACTTGTGCCATTTTGAAATGCCAACTTTATGGGCTGTGCTGCCAGTGCAAACTCTGACTCTTTCAGGCAGGAGGTTTGGCTACAAACAATTTAAGTGGGGTTTGTAAGCAGACTGCTGTAGATTGCTTAATGTCCATATGAACTGGCTGTATGCCTGAGAACGGGGCTGTGTGTGTGGCTTTCAGAAGCAGTGAACAGCTCTGTCATGTTGGAATGGGCATGGCAAACAGGTAGTACCGTATGTGCCCTAGTAATGTTGCAGCTTAGATTCTTAAGCGCTTTGCATTTTAAGAAAAACTTCTTGTCAGAAAATAATTACAGATATGCAATAGAGACAAATCCAGATTAAAAAGAAGACCTATAAATGGGTCACAGTATTGGATAAATGTATGTAGGCTTGGGAGAGAGAATAAAAATAATACAGACAGTTATAAAAAGAGGTAAATGGTTTTTAAAAGTAAAGTCTTTAAAGAGACAGAGTACAGAAAGAAAAATAAGTCATGTAAAAATGAAAAATTCATGGAGTGTTGATTTTGTATATTATTGTGTTATCTTTGATTTTTTTGACTGTGAATGAGCTAAGTACAATGAGACATTTTATAGTATGGGCTGCTAAGCTAAACCAGAATGTATATTATAAAGATATAATGACATCCAAATTTGGGTCTAAGGATATGTTTCTTTGGAAAAGAGGTTCTTCTCTTTTTTCCACAGAGGATGAGAACCTCTGGATTGCTTCTAGACTGGTGTGGTTTGATGGAACAAGACCCCCCAAAGGTAACTGTGAACACCCTCAACAATTACTTTGCCCAACTTCTGACTGAGATGAACCTAGCACACATGATACACCATGAAAGACCTGATTAATAGTGCTCCCAAACAGCAAGAAGCAGTATGGACAGAACTATGCCCATATCCCCAATATTGTTTATAATTATTTGTTTATAGTTAAAGAGGGATATTCTATAGAAATAAATGTTTTGCTTTGGTATGTTTCTTGGTTTATTGATATAAATTTAAGGTAAATTTTGCTATAATGTATGGGTATATTTCTGCCCTTGATTAAAGTATTGTGTTTGTGTAGTTCATTTAAAAATGTGATGTGTAATTAAGATATATATATATGTGTTAATACATAGTCATCTATAATAGTCAATATTGTTGTCATGTTAGTTAGGTTTTCTAGATATATAGAGATATATTTCAGACAGATAGGTATTCTTCAAATCTTTCAGAGACCTTCAGAATGTGGCATTTAAATGTTTTAAAAATTTAGGAATTTTCATGACAGTCAGACACATCTGCTGCTGGCAGCACCAATCTACTTCAAGAGGAAGATGGGCATTGAAAAGGCTCCTTATGGAGCTTTTTAAATGAACTGGACATACAGGATTCACAGAAAAATGACTGCTGAACTTGCCTAAAGATGAGATGACCCTTCAGGGTTTCTGCTTCATGAAAGAGTCTATGAGATACTCTGTAGGATACAGAAGAAAGTGACTGGCAAACTGCTAATATAGCCAGAACTGTCTTTGAAATTTTCTGCTTCATGGAAAAGTCTACTGGATACTCTGGGCCTGTAGGCTCAAGATTGGATGTCCCAATAATACAGAAGAATGTTGGATGACTGTCCAGCAGTGAGATGTCTCTGTCATTTCTAGAGCTTTATAAGTTGTTTACAATGTACTTCCTGTTTACTTAGGTAATATTATATCCTTCTTGAATCTTTGATGGGGTTGAAGAATAGATGGTTATTATAGCTTTCCTTAGTCATGCTAGAAGATAAAGTATATATAAATATTGTAACTATAATTCTTGCTTGATAACTGTTTTTTATATGTAATTTTACTAGGTTAAAGTTAAAGCCTTCCGTTTGTTTAAACAAAAAAGGGGAAATGGTGTGGGAGGTCCTTCTGCCTCTGTGTTGCTTTGATTGGTTAATGAATAAAGAAATGCCTTGGCCTATAGCATAGGAGGAGGAAGGCAGAGTTAAGGAGATGCTATGAACAGCTACCAGAGATAGACATGCTGAAATTTGCTGGAAGGCCACAACCTTGTGGTGATATATTGATTAATGGAAATGGGTTAAATTAAGACATAGAAATTAGCCAATCAGGAGCTAGATCTAATGTGCCAAGCAGTGTTTTAAATAATATAGTGTCTGCGTGGTTATTTTGATTCTGAGCAGCCAGAACAAACAAGTACCCTACTGCAACACTGCTTGGCCAATCACTTACATGCATTGCAAGCTAGCTCTTATATCTTAAATTAACCCATTTCTATTCATCTGTGTATTGCCATGTAGCTGTGGGTTACTGGCAAGATTCCAGTGGGCTCCTGTGGAGGCATTTGTCTCCTGCAGGCTACATGGCTTTTCACTGAGTCTTCCTATTCACTCCCATCATTCAATTTAGTTTTTCTGCCTAGTTCTATTCTGCCCTATCACAGGCCAAGCCAGACTCTGTATTCATTAACCAATAAAAGCAACACATATACAGGAGAACTTCCCTCATCATTTCCCTTTTTTTGCTTAAATAAAGGAAGGTTTTAACTTTAACATAGTAAAGTTATATATAACAAAACAGGTCTCCATAAAGAATTACAGTTACAATATATATCTACTTTATTTTTTATCATAACTAAGGAGAACTATAACTATCTATTCATCAGTTCTATCAAAGACTCCAGAAGGATATAATATTATATAAGTAAATAGGAGGTACATTGTAAGCCACTTCCAAAACTCTTGAATTGACAGAGACATCTCGCTGCCTGGACAGTCACCCAAAGTTCTTTTGTATTGTTGGAGCATCTAATCTTCAGCCTACAGGTCCATGGTATCTGGTATACTTTTCCATGAAGCAGGAAATTTCAAAGACAATTCCGACTATATTGGCAGTTTGTCAGTCAATTTCTTCTGTGTCCTGCAGAATGTGTGGCAGATTCATTCATGAAGCATGAACCCTGAAGGACCATCTTACCTTTAGGGAAGTTCAGCTGTCATTATTTTTGTCAGTCCTGCCAGTCTAGTGAAGCAGTTCAGGCAAGAGCAGTTTCTTGCCTAAATGGCTAGCAAGCTCTATGAGGAGCCTCTTTGATGCCCATCATCCACTTGAAGCTATTGTTGCTACTAGGAGCAGATGTGTCTCATTGTCATGAAAAGTATTAAGTTCTTAAAAAATTTTAAATGCCCTATTCTGAAAGTCTTTGAAAGGTTTGAAGAATATCTGTCTATCTGAAATATATCTCTGTATATCTAGAAAACCTAACATGACTACAAATTTGACTATTATAGATGACTCCCTATTAACCTATATATCTTAAATATATGTTACATTTTAAATGAGCTGCATAAACACAATACCTTAATCAAGAGCAGGTATATATGTATACATAATATAACAAAATTAGCCTTAATTTTTAATTTATTTTTTATTTCTTTGTGAATAATACCCTTCAAAATTTCCACTTCCTCTGCTGCTTCCATTTCCCTCCTGCTGCCCCACTCACCAACCCTTCCCCTCCAGTCCTAAGAGAGGGTAGGGTACCCTGCCCTGTGGGAAGTCCAAGGCCCTTCCCCCTCCTTCCAAGCTTAGGAAGGTATGTATCCAAATAGATTAGGATCCCAGTACTTGCAGTAGAGACAAACCCCAGTGCCATTATAATTGGTTTCTCAGTCTTCCCAATTGTCAGCCACATTCAGATGGTCCTGTTTGTTCCCATGCTCATTCAGTCCCAGTCCAGCAGGCTTTGGTGAGCTCCCATTATATCAAGCACACTGTCTCAGTGGGTGGACCAACCCCTCACAGTCCTGACTTTTATGCTCATATTCTCCCTCCTTCTGCTCTTCAACTGGACCTTGAGAGCTCAGTCCA
>LOJH01086122.1:0-22614 GCA_001685095.1 Ellobius talpinus
GGGTGAGGGGTGAGGGTAGGGGTGTCAAAATATAGGAAAACTGATTTTTAAATAGCACAGTGAAGAACATGGGAGAATTTTTTAGCATTTATTTATTTTAATGTGTGAGTATTTTGCCTGCACGTATGTAAGTGCACCACATGTGTGCCTCGTGGACTGAAGTCAGAAGAGAGTGTCAGATGTCCTGGAACTGGAGTTACAGGTGATCGTGAGCCACCACGTGAGTTCTGGGAGCCAAAATGAGGTTCTCAGTGCTGTAAATCCTGCACAGGGGTACAGCAATAAGCACCCCACAGACCCTACGCAAGAGTTCCCATTTCTGAATAATGATGCCTGCTCAGAACTGACCCACAAGTGTAGCTGCTGTGGACTTTCTGTAGAGTTTGCCATGTTCTGTTTACAATACTGTCTCAGAGAGGTCCCTGGCTTTCTGGTGTTTTTCTGAAACCCCAATTCACTGAAATCCCAACAAGCCCTTCATGAAAACCCACTTGATAGATCTCCCGCTGCCAGAGAAGAGCATAGGTACAAGTACATTGCCCAGGAACTCTTGGAACCAGTATCCACCATGCAGCATGTGCACTGTGCTAGTGTCTACTGAGAAGCAGAATGCGGACCAGGCAATCACCAGAAATAAACAAGCAGTTTACCCACAGGTGTCCATATGTGGCTTGAGATCTAACTCAACAGCCCTGCTTGACCAGTTAGCAGAGCAGTTGCAGTCCCAGGTGGTTGTGAGCCACCACACAAGGATGCTGGGAACTGAACATGGGTTCTTTTACAAGAGCAGGGAGTTCTCCTAACGGCCCCAGCCTTCTGGCCCCGAGCCTTCTCTCTAGCCTCTTGTCAGTGTATTTTACTGTAGGAAAAGAAACCCAGACCCCCAGGAAGCTTCTTTTAGAAACGGGAGGTGCTGCTGAGAGGTGGTGGCGCCCGCCTTTAATCCCAGCACTCGGGAGGCAGAGGCAGGCAGGTCTCTGTGAGTCTGAGGCCAGCCTAGTCTATAGAGTGAGTTCCAGGACAACCAAGGTTACTCAGAGAAACTCTGTCTCCAAAAGAAAAGAAAAGAAAAGAAGAAGTGGAAGGTGTTAATAACTAGTCATGGATGCTAAGAATAAGTTGACCATTGCATGCTCATTCCCAAATGAGCCATCTGTATTACCACCCACAATGTTCAGGGCAGGTACAGGAAGACTGTAAGAGCTGGAGGATGGGGAGGAGTGCCAGGAAACTACATCTTCTGAGCATGGCATGGTCATTGCACTAGTGATCTCAAGCAGCTGTGGTCACCTGCATATGACGTGCACAAGATGCAGCTTGTCAACATTTCATCATGGGTGGAGGCGGGGCAGATGAGGCCCCATCCACAGCTGGAAAACTGTGGGCCATTAATGCCTACTAGGGGGAGTGGGAGTCGGTTTTCTTCAGGCTGTAACCACTGATGAGCTGCTCACGGTCTAGGAAATAAACCTTGCACATTCAAGCACTCTCAGGTGATCTCAGTGGATTACAAGAGAAAAGAAGACGTCAGAGTAGAAGTACAAAGTCAGGAAGACAGGTTGTAGAAGGAATGGGAAAGGGACAGGAGCAAGGAATGGGGGAGGATATGATCAAAATGCATTATAGACATGTGCAAAATTGTCAAAGAAGACATTAAAAGCTATTTAAACACTCACAATCACAGCTAAGAAGAGAAATATGAGCAGAGCCCGTCCTTCCACACAACTGACCAACAACCTCCACTCAGCTGTGACAACTGTCACAACCAGTATTGATGGTCCACTTGACAGTACCTGGACTAACCCTGAAAACAGGCTTCCAGGTACATGCCTGAGGCGGACTACAGAGATTAGGTTAACCACCAGGCCCAGGCCCATCTAGGAGAGCTTCTTTTGATTAGATTAAATGAAGTAGGATGATAAGTGCCAAGTGTGGGAGCCCATTTCATGGGCTGGATCTTGGACTGAAAAGAAGGGGAGGAGAGCTGAGCACTGGAGTTCATCTGTCTGCTTCCTGATTCCCACATGCGGTGACCAGCGGCCTCAAGCTACTGCCATCACGACCATGGAAATACGAGCCTAAATAAACCTTTCCTTAAAAAAAAAAAAACACACTTGATGCACTGGGACATCCATATTTATGTTGGGCATTGCATAGGGAACTGGTTTTGTCCCATCAAATACACCAAAAGAGCCAACTATAGAGGTTGTGCAAACATTCCCACATAACCAGACTCTCCCTGCTGGGTCAGGAGAGAAGCATCTGAGCACCCGGACAAAGTTCACCTGCACTCGTACACACAGAAGGTGGTGCACTTTTCCCATCAAAAATTATGCAGAACCATGCTGAGCCTCCCAAGCAACTTTCCAATCATGCCCTCCACCCAGTTAGTAGGACAGATTGAAGGGTGCTGTAGTTACAGGAAGCTTGTGCTAGCATTTAGATGCCCAGCATGATGGCAGATGATGACAATAAGATGAGCGGTTTCTGTGCCTTCCAGGTTCAGCCCCTCTTTCTCTCCTCGTCCAGGAGACATCCCTGACCGTCTCAGTCTAGGGCAGTCCCATCTCCTCCAGGCCACTTGTGCTTGTTCAGATCCACAAAGAGGAAACCAGCTAGGACCATCCCTTTCCTTCTTTCTGCATATAAGTCATCACTTACGGCTTAATGTGAGGTTTGTCTTACTGTCCAGGCTGTGTGGAGACCTTGTGCAGCGTGGCTGCATCTGCAATCTTACAGGCATCTAAATAATACTGAAAAATTTTGAAAAACTATAGACGAGAAAGTAAAAAAAAGGCAGTAAGTTCTATATTTTATTTGTATGATTTATGTGTGCTTCTCTCATTCCTTCCAGGGTTCAATGTTTACTGCTCCTGAAAAAAATTCAGCATTCAAAATTAATAATAAAATTCATAAATATTTCATGTTCACTTATAAGTCCAAGAAGAGTGAAAAATTCTAGGTAGCCAACAAGTCCAGGCTAACAAAAGAAGAAGAAGGAAGAACGAGCTGTTTTTTTTGCCGTACGGTGATGCATCACATCTAATAAAACATCTTGAACAAATGAGGTGCAAACTCAGACAGATAATTAGACTGTCAAAGAGGAATAGGTGGGGTGTGTGCGTGGTTCAAATTAAAAAATGAAATTCAAGGCTCTTTTGCTTAATGAAGCCCAATTCTTTCATCTTTTAAAATGATTTAAGCGAAAAAATGGAGTTTGAGGGGAAAGGAGATTTAAAACCTCCCTTCAGACATTAATAAACACTATCCCACATTCTAAAACTATTAGGCATAATTTGGCATAATTGCCGATCTTTCCTGAGCGAAGGCATGCAACTCAGTTGTGTTAATGTCTGCATTCTTTGCACAAAGAGAAAGGCCGCCTCGGTTGGTGACTTGAGGTTCTTGCTTTCAGAGAGGCATCGTGACAAAATGCATGCTTGGCACTGTGTGTTAAGACAGGATTTTTATTTTTCTCAAATTCACCCTAAGAGTGGAAACATCTTTCTTGAGACTGGAAGATATTTTCTACAATGCCTTATTGAAGAAATTGATGTAAGGAAAATGAAGGCATTTGTTTTTATTTCCTCTCAGTGAAATTCCATTCTGTCTTTCAAATTCTAAAAATTGTATCGACCTCAAAAATCTTTCTCTCTGCAGACATATGCCCTCTTGCAGGGACTTCCTGACCAGCATTTCTCATTTGTCTAATTCAGATCCTAACCCCTCAAGGCAGATACCATGCACTTTACAGTGTTTTCTTTAGAGCAAACACTGTGCCGACAAGTTCAGTAAATCTTAAGCAGCAATAGATTTTTTCATTGCCATTATCTGCTAGCTCCTGTTTGTCTTTGCCGGCTCCTAATTTCAGGGCTTGTAGATTGCTGTCCTTTTGTGCACTTATTGGAATTTTCTAAGTCAAACTTTGGGGGGGTGTCTGTGTGTGTGTGTGTGTGTGTGTGTGTGTGTGTGTGTGTGTAGGAAACATTTCCCATCACACAATCAAAGAAAAGACACAAAGGCAGAGAGGAAAGTCAGGGTTGCACCGAGCCCTGTTGACCATAGTTGCAATGACAGTTTGTCAAGATTCACCGATATTTGCAAACAACGTGTGTTACATGCTATTTCTAACACCTCTCAAGACTATTCATATCCCCTCAGCCGACTTGTCAAAATAACAATAATCTACTGAAAGTACTCCAGTGCTAAATGACTCATTGAATTCACCCATGGAAACACCTGATAGCTTTCTGAAGCTGCTTCACCTTGAAGTGTATGGAGAAACATCAAAATTGTTAAGAAAAATAGCAGCATGGTTTTTCCCAGTTAGTAGGAAGCTGTCCCTGGTCACACAAACTTATTAGCAGATTTCTTCAGGATAACCTGACACTTCCACAGAAGACATCAGGCCATAGCTGACTCTAGGGCTCACAGTGGATCGTTGAACAAATGACTGTCATCCACCAAGGCTGCCTCTGGGTAGCGACTTCCAACAGAGGAAGGCCCTGGAATTAAACTTCAGCTGGACCTCAGTAGACAACACGCTGGGGGTAAGTAGCTAAATCAGAATGCTTTAAGCACTATCAGAATTTTTATTTTCAGTTATACACGCTTGTAAATTTCTGACCAAAAAATGACATTGTGCAAAATCCCTTTTGAGAAAACTGAGATTTCATAACTTAGAAAGGGAATCACGCTATACTTGAAATTCGCCACGAAAAAGACTGTGCGTTAGAATTTAGTATGTGTCCCTTAAAGCAAATGCAGAAAACTATGCCTAGCATTCCACTGGTTTTTCCTCTAGGCTTGTTTGCACTCTCACAAGAGACGTGGAACACCCCCTCCGGTAACTAATTTGATTATATCTGTTTATTAACTAAGTCGATGATGTATTTCACGTGGGAAATTCAATGCTCCACAGTTGAAATCAGGTGTTGTGGCCTCTGTGCCAATCTCTCCTTGTAGCTTCCAAAGATCTTTAGAAACTTAGCACAAGGCTGAAGGCAGCTGAGACCCCCATTCTCGCTGTCTGGGACTAAGACTCTAACCAAGTGCTTTGCAAGTTCATATTTAAAAAGAAAAACATTATAACCATCTATCAGGTAACTTGAGTATAAGTTGTCTTGATTGCTGTTTTACAACTACAGGAAAGAAAATCTAAGAAAGGGGGTTGAATATATTTATTTGCTCCAGACTTAAAAACAAACTGTAATTTTTTTTTTCTGGGGATTTCTCAAAAAGAAACCTATATACAATTTAAGCAAGTGGTTCTTTCACTTTCTCAGGCTTTCACAGAGTCCACAGGAAGGTGACCAGCTGTGATTATGAAAGAAAAATGAATCTTCTAATCAGACCACTCCAGCACACAATCTGCTAGATGATTTGCATAAATCCTGGTTTATAAAAGAGGGTATTACAAAGGGTAAAGCAGAGGTAGCTTAC
This sequence comes from Ellobius talpinus, assembly GCA_001685095.1. Lineage (NCBI taxonomy): Eukaryota > Metazoa > Chordata > Mammalia > Rodentia > Cricetidae > Ellobius > Ellobius talpinus. The sequence goes on from LOJH01086122.1 coordinate 5,443, forward strand.
AAAACACGCCATCAGAGTTACACTCCTCCCATAATAGGATCTCTCTCAAAGGCTAAAACATATTTCAAAAATTAGAATCTTGCAACTTTTATTGGAGACAGGCATGTCTCCTACATCTGATGATGGAGCTTGAAATAAACAGGTAGGTTTCTTTTTCTTCTTTTTTTTAATATTCTTGCCTTGCACTCTCCAAGACGTGTTTTAAGATGAAGTGAGCAGAAGGTATTACTACTGGCAAAGCCTTAGCAAGGAAGGGGCCGCCATAAAATCACCAACGAGACACTGACTCATTTCTTCTGTTAGAGAGAGTCAGAGGCAAAAGTTCTAAAATTATACAATTGCAAAAATAAATCAAGTTAGCATGTCATTTCTGCTTTTCTACATTAATAAATTAACCATGTAACATTGTTCAAAATTATGTCAGTTACGCATATAATAATCTTTTAAATTAATGAAGTGATGAAGCAGTTTGATGACACCCATGATTTACAGGGCTGCTTTTAGCTAATGTTAAAAGCCTCTCATTTAATAAATTACCCCCTTGAGAAATTACCAAAAATGAATATTTTCAATGCTAAATGTTTCAGGGTTTACACTTTTTCAATACATTAACAAGCGGCAAGGGAGACATATTTTTCAAAAATAGATCTTCTTTTACATATATTTAATTGAAATTAATTAGTATATTACTTTAGGAGAAAATGATCATACAAGATCATTTATGGGGATTTTTGTGAAGCAATAAAACTGATTTTGAACAATGAAACCCATCATATCTTCACAAAATCTGTATGATGGATTAGGAATCATCTTGAGCTTGGTGATTAAATAGGAACAATTCTGCAGAATTCACATTCCTCAGATTCAGCAAGAGCTAGTCACTTAGATTAATAAATGCCTTAATTCCTTGTTTGCGTTGTTAATCATGCTTAAAACTATATTGCTAATAAGCTCCATCATTTTTGTAATGATCTGTATATTGTTCAACTTTATATTAAGATTTCTCTGTGGATCTTCAGATATTATTTTAACTCCAGTGTAGTGCTCAGTACCACCATGAATAATAGCAATCATTCCCATTGTCTCCTGCCTTTACATTATCTTGGAGACACGTCTGAATATAAGAGAACTAATATCTTATGGAGACATGTTATGTAAGTTCACTAGGNGCTTAAAACTATATTGCTAATAAGCTCCATCATTTTTGTAATGATCTGTATATTGTTCAACTTTATATTAAGATTTCTCTGTGGATCTTCAGATATTATTTTAACTCCAGTGTAGTGCTCAGTACCACCATGAATAATAGCAATCATTCCCATTGTCTCCTGCCTTTACATTATCTTGGAGACACGTCTGAATATAAGAGAACTAATATCTTATGGAGACATGTTATGTAAGTTCACTAGGAAGGCAAAATAATTCCAGTCAAGTCAGAATGTGCTTATGTGTGAGAAGAAGAAGGAAGGAGTTAAATGTAAGTTGCCAAGAAATGCTGGCATAGATGTTCCCTGCACTTACGGATTTGCTTTCCTAATGTTGAGGCTGAGTTCTGTCCCACCTCTGAGTCAGTAGTGCGCCTAGGACGTTTGGCCAATTTTGCTGCTCCAGCCCTGAAAACAAGAATAACTAATTGGTGCTTCTTGAGCCAATGGATATAATTTTCAGCAGGCAGATGTCAAGGAAACAAGTTTTGAAATTCTTGTAACCGATTGCACTGCAGTGGTGGCTAGACCGTTGGCCTTTGAAGCGATGTTAGGGAATTTTCAAGCTTCATGGATGAATTTTTAGTGCATACTAATAATGGACTAGCGGCTTTGTAGACCGTACACAGCGAGAGGGGACTTTTAGATATATTCTTGTCCTTTTAAAAATGACTTGAAGAAAGTACTGAAAACTGTGGGAAATTAAGACGTTCGGGAATTTGTTTATACAATGTGTAGCTACATCAAACTGGTAATGCCTACAGTTATTTGAATAAACCACATTTTCAAGAGCTAATAATGAAAATTAAAGAGAGCCAGGGTGTAAAATAGCCATGTCCAACTGTGGAATGCTCGCAGAAGAGTCCATTTGCCATTATAGCTACACTTTGATTTCTCATTGTCCTATCTCCAAATGTGGCTGTCCATAGGAATACCCCTACACAGGAATACCCCTACATAGGAATACCCCTACACAGGAATACCCCTACATAGGAATACCCCTACATAGGAATACTCCTACATAGGAATACCCCTACATAGGAATACCCCTATGTTTTTGGAGAATTAGCACATGAGCTTTACTCTGGCAAATTTCGCAGAGCTACCTAGCTTAAAGTTTGAAATAGCAGATATTGTTAGCAGTGTGATTGTTTCCTGGAAGTAACTCCAATGAGTAAGAAATTATATGGGCACTGAAGTCGATAAAACCCTGTGCTGGTTGAACTGCAATCACCAGAGAGGAGGGAGGGTTAAGAAGAACTCTCAGAGGATCTGTGAAAGTCCACAGAAGAGCAACGGACACTACTTAAGGAGGGTATTTCACGCTGCAATTGTAACTCCTGGCAGATCAAACCTCGTGCCATAATCCATACTAACTCTGAATTTACATCTCTGGATCGCAGTTTTACGTATGTTTCAAATGGAATCACAGACGGTACAGTTTGCAAGCCAATAAGTCTTTGACTTTTTACGACACAAAGAACAGCACTCTGCCACTGCTTTTCAAAATAAGTACGGCGTGCCTCGCAGACGCGGAGCCAATAAAAGGCTCTATTTATTGGTGAAGCATTAACAGCGTCTCTTATTTTACTCCTGTGACCCTCTTTGGCAGTTAGTCACACATTCCAATTGAGCAGACGCCACAAAAATATCCCTCATGTATAAGGAAGGAGAAAAGGTCTAATTAGCCATCGACCTCTCCTTCCCAACACCCCTGGAATCACAACCCAGTGCCTTCCAATTCATCACCTTGGGGTCTGTAGGTCGACCTGGGCTCTGGAGGAAGTCTGGCTAGGCTATCAGGCTCGGGCCAGCTCCCACTGCCCCCAGAACTGCCACTTCTATGAGCATTTGAAACCTAACAATGACCACCCCAGCACCTGAATCAATGCTTGTCAAAATGTGCTACCCTCAACACCTGGAACTATCAAGGCAGCATTTATTACTTTCTATTTATTTAATTTGCTTTTACTACTTTCTTTGTAGGACAGCAATATTGAAATGGTAACATAAGATGCCTTTTAAAGATAAATGTGTATTTTGAAGTTTTGTTGCTGGATTTTTTTAATCATGCAACCAATAGCACTGAGAGGCAAAGATGATGATGATACATGAAAATGATTGTGGCTAAGCCAGAGAATTCTAAGCTGTTGTCAGGAAAGAGTAACCATGATCCATTGTTAGCATTTTTTTAAACAAACAAACAAAAACATTATTAAAAAAAGTAAGATTTAGAGTCAGTTGCTATATTTCTACTTGATCTCCTCCTGGGAGTATGGCCATAGATAAAACGGGTTGTCACTGTTCTACGGATGGAAACACTGAGACCAGAAGGCTCAAGCATCTCACTAAAAGCCACACAATTGCCAGTGATGAAAGAGAGATAGGAAGCTTCAAACTGAGGCTCTTTGTTCCCGGTTAGCTCTGACTGTCCAGTGGAAGAGGCCATATGGGGGTTGAGCATGCTTTTCTATGAAATTTGTATATTAAGTTTAAAAGCAGCACGTTAGTGTATTTTCCAACTCTATAACAGCCACAATAGAAAAATTTCTTTTGAGTGACATGGCTATGAACTCAACTGAACTAATTAGTTCAGAATGGCACCAGGAGGCTAACTAATAGTGATAAAAAACATCTTATTGGTGAAAAATGCCATATTAATTACAAAAATTACCATTATTGTATCATTGTTCAGCATTTATATTCTGTGAAATTATAGGTTAAAAATATGGATATCAAGCCATTACCACTCTTCTGATCTGCATTTGCATTTTCAGAGCTCATGTTTAAGCTGGTGTCATGCTGGAGGCAATCCCAGCCTCCTCAGAAGGGACTGCCAGTTAGGAGTACCAAGATGTTCAGAGACAAGTATCCTCTGGACATGCTGCCAAGAATGAAGTGTATAGAACAGACCTTGACATGTCATGGGCTTGCTTTAGAAAGAGAGTGAGAGAGAGAGAGAGAGAGAGAGAGAGAGAAGAAAGGAGGAAGGGAGGGAAGGAGGGAGGGACGGACGGAGGGAAGAATATTATACTTGCAATAAACAGAATTTGTAGCTTCCATGTAATATTTAATCATTAGTCTGTACAGCGAAAATGAAAGTTGTTCACACCCTTAAATGAAAAAAAAATTCTTCAGAAACATAAATACAGTCAGCTCTGGACACTGTGGATCAAAAAGACCTGGGAAAAAAGAATTGTGTCTCTGTTGAACACACAGACATTTTTCTGTCCAGCCTTCCATAAGCAGTGTAGTATAAGAAAATTTTGAGGGTATTGCATCATATTTAGTGCTATAAATAAGCTAGGGGTTGTTTTGTGTAGATAATATATATGATATATATATTTATACACACACTGTATATATACTATACCATTTGATATAAGGCACATATGATCTGAGAACTTGGTATTCACCGGCGTCCTAGAATCCATCCTTATTGATGTGGAGGAAAGACCATATTTTCACATGGAATGGTCACATTTGACCCCAAGTCAAAGTCTCCATAGTTTACAGAATGTCAAAAGGCCTCCCGTGTCATCAGCAGCCAGCGTGTAGGGATCTCAGAGCACATTCTAGTCAGCAAAAGCACCTAGACAAAGAAGCCCTGCATCCCCACAACTTTCCAATCAAATAGCTGATTTGAAGGTTCTCTAATAGGAAGTGTAATTTTTTTAAATAAGAATACTGTTTTTCAAAAGAATAAAAGCCCTGTAATAAATGTCTTTTACGTTTTTCTTTTGATACACAGACAGTGACAACTTTGATCTGTGGTGAGCACGGGATCTGAAATACAGGCTCTCGGAACTATAAAGACACGGAACCTAAACTCATTGTGAAGGGCTAGAGCCCATTTATGCGAGCATAATTAGCTGAACCCCCGACCTTTCATTCTGAAATTAGTGAGCATTTTCATTTTCCATATGCAATCACTTACTGTCCTTTTTCTGCTATTAATGTTTCAAGAAGCAAGGACATTTAAATGAGAAAAGAATTCTTTTAAAGCCCTCTTTTAATTTGACGCTGAGCATCTGAGTCTGTGAAGCGGTGCAGGAAAAGCCCTTGAAACTGCCACTTCCCGGCAGGAATCTTCCCAGAGCAAAGGCAGACCAGGAAGGGGCTGTTCCCGGTGACTGTCCCAGCAGTAAGTAATCTTCCCAGAGTAAAGGCAAAGCAGAGAAGGAGCCTGTCACTCTGTCCTGAGTCTCCCTGTGACAGACAGTAAGAGCTTTCACTGCCAAGCTGTGGTTTTTGCTTTTTGTTCTTGTTTTCCTTTTCTTTGCTTCCTATCTTTTGAACAGGGCCTTCTCCTAGGTAGCTATAAAAGAAGACAGATTATAAATCTTTCTGTTGGAAGGCCTTCCACCGACTTCAAGTGGCATCTTGGGCATAGGAGAGCTTGAGAAACTAGAACGGGAGTTGTCGAATGATGCACAGTTTGAAAGCTCCTTGCTTTGGGGAAACATGGCAAGCGCTTGCCTGTGTTTGTGCCCTTGTTCTACATAATCAAGGAGAGAGGTACAGAATTAAAAATTGGCTGCAAGAAGCCAGCAGGATGGCTTAGTGGGTAAAGATGCTTGCCAGAAAAACCTGAGAAACGGACTTTTACCGAATTGCCATCTGACATCATGCATGCATGTCACACACAAGCATAAGGATAATAACTTTAAAATGGTTTTAATTGCCTACGCTTTATTTACTTAAGGTTTACTTTACTAAAGTGGGGGAACTCACCCCATTCATCAGCTCGTGCTTTTCATTCCCAAGTAGCCATAGCCCGTCTTTCCTGCCTTTCTCGGAGCTGTTGGCAAACACCTCAGAACGATTGCTGCTCCCAAAATCCAAGCAAGCAGTTGTTTGCTGTTAAGCTGTCAAGTCCATCCGTACACAGTAAAGAGAAATAACTATTGGCATAAAGCATGATTATAGCCTCCACATCGCAGTGAAGCAACACGAAGTCAGCTCAGGTAGGTAGGTGCCCACAAGGCAGAGGCAAAGGGGACTCTCACCGAAAGGAAGGACAGAAATGGACGAGCTCTGCCAAACTTCATGTCTTGACACTCCAAAAAAGTCCATTTACATTGGCCTGGGCTTAGGCTGGGTAGACCTGCACATGTGAGTGCTTTAGACCGAATACTCTTTCCAGACGACGCTGGGCATACATAAGCTATCCCCACTTTCCTCTTTCCGTAGACCACACCAGCCCCTCTTCCTGTTCCATTGTAGGTCCCCTAAGTTTCTTTCTGGAAGCTAGTAGCTAAAACTTGGGCAAACCTTTCCATTTCTGGCAGAATAGAAGCAATTCTAGGGTTTTTGTGCCATTGTCTCCTCTTCTTTGTCTGGTACAGTGTTCTCAACCTGCNTCACCACAACATGAGGAACTGTAGTAAAGGGTCGCAGCATTAGGAAGGTTGAGAGCCACTGCTCTAGCAGCTTGAATGCAAACCCCCCTGTGGTCTTAGAAAGCAGAGAGCAACATACAGAGAGGGAGGAAAGGAAAAGCTTTAAGGTACTTCAGCTCTGCCAGAGTGACTGGAAGCCAAAGAGGAGCCCCAGTCTCAGAAGCCGGTTTGCGGGAGCTCAATCTCAATGGGAGAGGAAAACCAAACCTTCAGCTGGGAAGAAAGGCATGTCCCCAACTCTAGCCCATTCTCACTTTCCTTCTTCCCAGAGGGTAGAAACAAACCTCACACACACTTGCGCAGGTCACAGCCCAGAGACAGGCAAATGCTGAGATTACAGAGAGCTGTTTTCTCTCCCAAACGTGCCCAAAGAAGCAGCTATGCAAAGAGCTGAAAGACACACTTTTAAGGCAGAGTTCTTGGTGACCGTCAAAGACAGCAATGGAGAAGAAAGCAAAAAGAGCACTAGAAGACAAAGCCTCTAGCGTCTGTGTCTCCAGGAAATGTTAAAATAGTTGGCTCTAAGCCGAACAAAGCTAAGCGCTCACGTTTGAAATGGTGGCTGATGAAGTTTGGGTGCCATCTTCTGTGTTTGTAGCTGACTCCTTTTTGCTGCATGGATTCATAGTTTTGGCTTTGGCATTTTCTTGTTCTCCCCTCTTTCTCCCCTCTTTGCTTAGCTAAATGGCTCAAGTCATTCCATTTTTGTCACCTTATCTAGGATAGCCTGTATATCGCTCCCAAAATTTTTCCACAGTTCCCCTTGAAATATGCACTTTGGGGTGGCACAAATTGAAAGAAAGATCTAGTCAGACTAATTGTGGACAAAAAACTTTAGGGAATGAAAATTATCGGCCACGAGAAGAGTCGGCATCAGGCTAAAGGGTCAGTTTTCCAAGAAGCTTTAAGAATTTAGTGTGTTTTACTAACAACAAACTGCATGAATATAAACTTGATAGGACTACGAGGAGGGTTAGTTAGAGGTGGCAGCGCCCCTCGTTTGCTGAGAGCGGGCAGGCAGAAAACCAGGATGTCTACGGTTGACTGGAACAGTCAATTTGCAGAACTAACTCCTCAACTTCATCAGGAACTCTTAAACTGCCGGTACCAAATAGACCACATCTGGGGTCCTAAAACACACTTTAACAGTTTCCAAATCTAAGAGCCATAAAGAGCGTGTCCTCGCGCCACACTGTAATCAAACTAGAAATCCTCGGCGCACATGTTTGGAAAACTCTTACATGCAGGGAAAAGAAGCATTTTTTCTAAGCGACACAATTGTTAAAAAAAATGTCTCAGGGGAAATGTTGAGATGCTTTGAAATTAAGTCTGAATATACAGTTTCCCCAAACACCAAGAGCCATCCTGACCAAAAAGAGCCACACTGAAGGTTTCACCAAACCTGACCCCAAGCTATTCTACAGCGCCATAAGAACAGAAACAGCTGGATACTGTCACAGAAATAGACAAGGAGGTGAGGACACAGACTAGGGGACTAGAAATAAATAGCCAGCAACAGCCACCTGGTCTTTTACAAAGGAGCCAAAAATCTCTATTGATGAAAAGTCCACCTTTTCAAGAAATAGCCCTGGCGAAACTGGATATTAGATGCAGAGTAAACTAAGCCCTACTTGTTACACTGGACAAAATCAACTCAAATTGCATGAAAGACCTTAATGGACTCGAGACTCTGAAATTTCTGGTGGGAAACATAGGAAAGTCCTATCAAGACCTAGGCATAGTGTGTGTCTAGCATGTTGCATGAAATTTCCTTTGGCTGTAAGGAACTAAGTTATGTCCTTCACAGAAAGGAATATGACTCCAACTGGATAATCATGTTAGGTGAAATAGGTTGACCTCCAAAAGAGAGCTAGCAGGATGTCTCCCGTTTGGGGTTCTTAGATTTTACATAGATTTATAAAATCATATCTGTATATGTGATCTGAGAGTCTAAACCAAAACCTAAAGGAGACACAAAGGGGATTAGGGGAAGGGGGAGGGAGCAGTAACAAGGGGGAGAATGATGGGGTATGGGGGAGAATATCCTCAAAGCACATTCCACACTTACATGAAAACTTCCTTATGTAATCCAGTACCATGTACAATGAAAAATTGAGAGCAGAATAATATAAAAGAGAAAAAACTAGTAATAAGCAAACCGGTTCACTAAGATAATGTATACACATGCACACACAAGATCTTTCTCAAAAAGACTAACCACCCAGGAAATCACACCAAGAGTTCAAAACTAGGATCGAATAAAATTAAAAAGCTCTTTACCAGCTGGGCAGAGGTGGCACATGGCTTTAAACCCAGCACTCTGAAGGCAGAGGCAGGCAGAACTTTGTGAGTTCAAGGCCAGCCTGGTCTACAGAGTGAGTTCCAGGACAGCCAAGGGTACACAGAGAAACCTTGTCTCAAAACAAACAAACAAACAAATAAACAGCTTCTTTACAACACAGAAAACAATAAACTGAGTGAAGATACATCCTATGGCACTGGAGAAAGTCTTTGCTAACTCTATATCTGACAAGAGGTTTAATACCCAAGATACATATTCCAGAATATACATATGTACACACATACATGTTACATTACTAACTCAGAGGTGGGACAGAAATCAGGCTCAACATTAGGAAAGCAAATCCGTAAATACGGGGAACATCAATGCCAGCGTTTCTTGGCAACTTACATTTAACTCCTTCCTTTCTTCTTCTCACACATGAGCACATTCTGACTTGAGTGGAATTTATTTTGCCTTCCTNTACAGATCATTACAAAAATGATGGAGCTTATTAGCAATATAGTTTTAAGCATGACTATTAATGCAAAGAATTAAGACATCTATTAATTTAAGTGACTAGCTCTTGCTGGGTCTTAGGAATATGAATTCTGCAGAATTGTTCTTATTTAATTATATATGCATATAGCTATATAATTATATTAAAAATTACATAAATATATTTATACACATATTTATATAAACAAATATCTATACATTTATATATTGAGGTTCCATCTCACCTCTATCAGAATAGTTAACACCAAGAAAAAAATCTTAGTGAGGATATGGGAAAAGGGAATGTGGGGAAAGGGTATACACTAGTACAGCCACTGTGGAAATCAGTATGGAGATCTCAGAAAGGAAGGAAAAAGAAAGAGAGAGAGAGAGAGAGAGAGAGAGAGAGAGAGAAGGAAGGAAGGAGACAGAGAGAGAGAAGGAAGGAAGGAGAGAGAGACAGAGAGAGAGAAAGAAGGAAGGAAGGAGACAGAGAGAGAGAGAGAGAGAGAGAGAGAGAGAGAGAGAGAAAGCTATGACATGACCCTTCTATGGTGACATGTCACTTCTATGGTGGTTATCAGAGGACTATAAGTCAACGTGCCACAGAGACACTTGGACATCTATGTTTACTGCTGCACTGCTCACAACAGTCAAGTTATGAACTTAGGTCTTCTCAACAGACGAATGGACACAGAAAAGAAACTGTGGTAGGTCAGGTGTGGTGACTCATGTCTTTAATCCCAGCACCTGGGAGGAGAAGAGGTAGTTCTGTGAGATCAAGGCCATCCTGAACCACATAGCAAATTCCAGGCTAGACAGTGCTGCCCTGCCTCAAACAGAAACAGAGAAAAGACATGAGAAGGAGGGAAGAGAGAAAGTGAGAGGAAGAAGGGAAACACTGTTGCTGTGTGGTTTCACATTGTAGCTTTAGTCGACAGGAGATAAGAACGAACTTGCCATTTGTTGGAAAACTGTTTCAACTAGATATCATTGTGTTAAGTGAAATAAACCAAACTCAAAAGCCCAGTGTTAGATATTTTCTCTCCTTTATGGATCAAAGACTGTTTTAAAGACCCATAAACAGGTTTTTTGTTTGTTTGTTTGTTTTTTTGTTTTTTTGTGTGTGGCATGAAAGTAAAAGAAAAACTGAGTAGGTGGAGAAAAGGGTTAATGGCAGTAAGGAAGGGAAGTGGGGGAAAGTAGGAAATGAATATAGTAAAATATATAATATGCACAAAAGAAAGTGTCTTCGTGAAATCCCAAATGATGTAAAATGGATATATAACAATAAGGGAGTATTTAAAGGATGCCTCCAAACCAGTGATTAAAGGGAAATTTATGGCATTAAATGCACTTTTTAAAAAAAAGGAGCTGAAACTAATTATTTAAGATTCCACCCTAGGAAACTAGAGGGAGAATGAGTGTGATTTTAACCTAAAGATAGCAAGGGGAAAGAAATAATCAAAAGGAAAAAAAAAGTCGACCCTTGGAAAGGTAAATACAACTGATAAACATCTAGGCAAGGTAATAAAGACAAAAAAGAGTGGACTCAAATGTCTGGTGTCAGAAGTGTAAGCAGCCGTTACCACCAACTCAGGGACATTAAAATAAGGGAATGCCACACTCAAACCTGTGCCCCACATTGGGTAAAGTTCAGCGACCGGAATGCAAACTGGCAGTTCTTCTTCATATGATTTCCAAAGTCACGCACAACCGTAAGTCATAGTGCAGGAAATGCAGTCTGAACATGCTTGTGTTCGTGAAATATGTGCAATCAACAACTGATGACCTACGAAAAGAAAACACCAGTCCTAGATGATTTCTATTCACGTTTAAGGAGGAAAATGATAGAATTCCCCAGTCTCATCTAGAACTAAAATGTGTTTCAGAATTTAACCTGCAAGCTCCGAGTTATATTGATATCAAATCATAAGAAATAGAAAAATGTAGACAGACATCTATTAGGGGCCTAGAATCCTTAACAAAATACTAGCGGCTTAACTACAGCATGTGTGGTAAGAATCATGAACATGATCTTGTAAGACTTAGGTCCAGGATGCAAGTCTGGTTGAACTCAATGGTCAAAAATAACTAACTAACTAACTAACTAAATAATACTGTGTTAACAGATTAAAGAAGAAAAGTCACTTGATCCTGTCAACTGGTTACAGTAACTTTCCATCTGCCAACCTGGGTTTATTATGAGACCTTGTCTCAAAAACAAAATGAAATAAAACAAAGGCTTAAACTATTTTTGAAATTAATTTATCTGGGGGCTAGAGAGACAGCCCAGCAATTAAGAGCACTGGCTGCTCTTCCAGAGGACTCGGGTTCAATTCCCAGCACCCACATGGCAGCTCACACTGTCTGTAGCTCCAGTTCCAGAGGATCAAAAAACTTCACACCAATGCACATAAAATAAAGCTAAATCTAAAAAAAACAGTTTTAAAAAAACATTTTAATTAATTAATTAATTTTTGTGCTTCAAAATTAATAAATTTCTTTGATTCTACCAAGAAAATGAAAAGACAATCACAGAACTCTTCATATTTCATGTACATCAAACCTTTGGGTTTTTATAGAAGTTATGATACTCAGCTTTCTGTTATTGTGAAAAGCAGACAAATTTGGATCTTGTTTGGGCTGCTGGCCTATGAGGCTTCTGTCCTCATCACTTAGCTCTGTTGTTTTGGGCATGTAAAGCAAGGAGACAAGTGGGGAAGGCCACCTGCTCATGGCCAGTAGACAGAAGACAGGAAGAGGAAGGGACTGGGTGTGGCAAAATATATTCTGAATCCTGTGATTTTTGAATAGATTCTGGGATATATCTTAAAAACTTCATCAACAAAAGCCACATCCCTACATTTCCAGTTAATAGCAGCAAGGATGGTAGAAACTAAATTTTAATGCGATTTGAATTGTCTTGAAATCCTGATTTTTCTGATTTTACTATTTCAAAATTTCCTTAGACGTTTCCTTTGGACGTGTGGAGCTCACATTATCAAGGAGACAGATTTCAAAAGAGAAAATCAGCCCAGTTTAAAGTGATTTTTATCTCATTTCTTTTTGAAAAATATAAGAAATTACATTTCACATCACACTTTTCTACTAAAATTTTATGTCAAAACCTATATTCTATAAACTTTAGACGTCTGTTGAGGCTCACAAAAGAACACTTGGTTTCCCCAACACAGTCTCAGTTGGTATAGTAAGCACACTTGAGGGCAGGCCCTAGCAATAAATGGCAACACAAAATGAACTCAATGTTTTTGGAGACTCTTCCCCATATTGCCTTGTCGGTCCTTTGCTTGTGATATTCTGGTTTCCAATTTTTACGGGTTTGTGTGTGTGTGTGTGTGTGTGTGTGTGTTTGTCTCCCATTCCTTTTTCCTATTCTATTTGTTTGTTTATTTGCTTGTTTGTTTTCTAAAAAGGAAGAAAGAAGGCTTGGAGTTGGAAGGGTGGGGGTAATATCTGGGAGGAAATGAGGCAGAAGAAACCAGATCAGATTATATTGCATAAAAAGTTAATTTCCAATTAAAATATTTGCTGAATAAATTGATAAACTATATGGAAATTTCAAGATCATCTTTAAACCAGAATGAATAAACAACAATTTAAGCATAAATATTTTTAATTTAAGGAATGTAGCTCCTTATTTTTTCTATGCAAAAAAAAGAAAAATGACATCTTTTAGAAAATGATCCTTGAAGAAATAAGAAATATGCACTGAGGTAGGAATTACCGAAGGAGGATAGTTAGATGGACTAAATGCACAGTGCAAATTGAAGTAGAAAATAAAATGTAAAAGTAAAATCAGAATTGATACTACGCTAGCCAAAAATTGGGCAGAAAGCTATCAGCATTATTTACAGCCTGAGAATATAATGCTCTGTAGGTATTAATGGCAGTTTGTTTAGAATATTTTCTTATGGAAAAGTTGGTGCATGGTTTTCAAAGGAGGAATTAAAAAACTCTGGACCTGTGTGTAGAGCTTCCTAGATGCTTCTGGGAATGCTCATATACAATTTGGTTTCTATAAAATGACATGATGGTTGTGCAACTTGGTGTTTTCCTTTGAGACTATGGAGTGGCTCTCTTTCACCTCATACGGATTTGCTTGATGCGTTTCATGGTTGGCAACATGCTATCTGACGGGCGTACCATTTCAAATTAAAGAAGTTCCAGTACAATTGAGGCATTTAGCCTTGCTTTCCTTTATAGAAAAATCCCTTCATAGATACATCTCAGTCTTTTTGAAATGCTAAGTTCAAAGCTGTGAACACTAAAAACTTTGTAGAGTGTTGTGGAAAACATTCTCCCAATCACTCGAAGTAAGTATGAAATCTGCTTCCTACCCATAGACCTTAGTGTTCCCACCTCCCCAATATATGAAGTGACTCATTGTATTGTGATTCTTGAATTTTGGATGAACCTGTCATTTCTCTGGCAATATTTTATTCAGGACTTTTAAAGCACCTCTCCTCTGCTGCACCCCCTTTACTGAATGAAAGGTCTGTTTCTGTCTCATTTGGAATCCGGGTTGTAGTTTGGAGAAATCTATGTAAAAGTATAGTGCAATAAACCACGTTCGGCGCCTTCCCATCGGCTATGGCTCTTTGTACAGTAAAGAATACTGGATTCCTGTTCAAATACCATTCACCCATTCATTTAACATGTATGTATTATGCATGGCCTCTGTGCTCAAGATACAATGGTGACTAACAGAAGATATGGGCCTCATATAAACTTTAGGATATAATGGATATAAATGAGTAGATTATTTCAAATGAAGGTGAAGTATTGGAGGGGGTAAACATGCTTGGCTTGTTGTATTCTTCTTGTACAATAATTATATTTGGGGACCTTCATGGTTTATTGCTTATATATGTAAAGAAATATGAAACATACTTTGGGGTAGAGAAAGACATGAGAATTTTACTAATTTTTCCCAAATATCAAGTGAATGGCATTTGCTACTGGACTTCATACTCCCTGGTGATAAGGCATAGTATATCCTAATTATGGCTTGGTTCTGCTTTATTCTTCAATTTATTTCTAGCTCACATCTGTCCATTCTGATGTCTGAACCTTATTGCTGTACAGACTTGTGTTGTACTTTCAGTTGCTGGCAAGGCCGATTCCATTTTCATTTTCTCCTGGATTTCATTCTGGGTTCTCATGTTTATTCATTTATCTGTAGCTTGTTAATGGCCCAGTGGACATTTCATTGTTTATCTAGCAGTTGGTAATGATGAGATATCTTCAGACTTCTAATCTGTGAAGCAAATGCATCTTCCTGCTTTGTCTCCTTTTTATTTCTTCTTTAACTTTGCTCCAGGTGTTTCTCTTCTATTATATAAGCTAGCTAGTTTTCCCTTTTCTATTTTGCATGTAAGTAGATGAAGCTAAATGTTGAAGGCAACAAGAAATTTGAATAACACTGGCTTCAGCGCTTATGTGAGTTTTATTTGTAGAAGCGGGAAACCCAAAGGTGAGCCTTCCATGGGAGTGGCAACAGGAAGCTGGTTCTCGGGGAAGAAGCAAAGCTATTAACCGCCATCTAGCTTTGGAAATCGTGATGCCTGACTTTTCTTGTATAGACCATTTTCAGTAAGAAAGAAGACATGACAGATACATTTGAATTCCACACTCCTCTCTTACCAGTTTTCTGGTAAGAACGTTAGTGTTCTGAAGGTGAAATTGTTGGGCTTTTTCCTTTTAGTGTGTTATATTTATAATATACTAATTACGGTGTTTACATGATTTTACTATTTATATAAATGTTATGTATCCTTGCCAAGTCATGGATTTTTTTTAAAGCCCATCATTACTTCTTAAGACGTAGCTTTCTTGCTAAGCATCTCTCCAGTTAATTGCTGGTAGGAACTCTGGCTTCTTCTTCCTGCAGACAATTCCAGGTGTTTGTTATGGCAATTTTCTGCAACAACATGATTTCTGTACATATCACCCAATTATGATGATGCTATATTCTAAGAAAGGCATTAGTGCCATGTTGGGTCCCATGAAGAAGTATATCTCAGAGCGCATCACAGGTTGTGCTAAGCCTCTCTCCAAAGCTGTCCACTTACTTCAGGTGATCCAAGTGCTCAAGAGTTTGCTTTGGTTCCCATCTTCTCTACCACCTGTTACTCCCATTCCCCCATGTATCTCTTTATTTATCTATTATTGAAAATAGAGTCTTCTCTCATACAGTATATCCTGACCACAGTTTCCACTCCCTCCAACTCTCCCACTTCCCCCCACCTTTTCACTCCCCCAGGATCCACTTCCTCTCTGTCTCTTTTCAGAAAATGGCAGGCCCATAAGACAAAACAATCAAACACTGCAAAAACAAAATACAGTATGACAAGGCAAAAGTTCTCACACCAATGCTGGACAAGGCAACTCCACAGGAGAAAAAGAGTCCCCAGAGCAGACAAAAGAGCCAAAGACACACCTTCTCCAACTGTTAGGAGTCCCACAAAGACACCAAGTTAACAGCCACAATATACAAGCAGAGGACCTGGTGCAGGCTCCATGTTGTCGATTCGGTCTCTGTGAACCAAAATGTGCCCTGCTTAGTTGATTCAGTGGGCCTTGTTCTAGAGTCTTCCATTCCTCTTGACTCCTACAGTCTTTCCTCCCCTTCTTCTGCGGGATTCTCTGAGCTCCTAGGGAAGTGACCTGATGGAGACCTCTAATTTAGGCTCTCCCTGCCTAATGTCTAGCTGTGGGTCTCTGCATTCGCTCTCACCTGCTGCTGGAGGAAGTCTCTCTGATGACAATTGGATAAGACACCAATCTATGAGTATAGCATAGTATCATTAGAATGATGTAATTGTTTTCTGGTTTGTTTTTGTTTTGTGTTTAGACCAGTTGTGCTTGTTTTTTCCCTAGGTTTCTGGATTTTCCAGTCTCTGGTTCGTGGCCATTCAACCAGTGTCAGGTATGGGCTCACTCTTGTGCAATGGGAATCAAATAAAATCAGTCATTGTTTGGCCACTCCTAAAAGTTCTGGATCACTTTTGCCCCAGCATGTCTTGTAGGCAGGAAAGATTGTAGGTCAAATATTTTGTGACTGTGCACCTTCCGATATCAAAGTGACTGTGAAGCAGATGTGAAGGCCCCATCCGGACACCAGCTCTTGGCCATGTTCACTGTGTGGATGTTGTCTCCCATAGTGGGGCCCTGCTGTTAATTTTCAGAGAGAGTCCTCTGTCCTAGCATCAGCCTGGGTTGTTTAGGGATCTTCACAGAACCCCGTTGGCCAACAATTGAACTGAACACAACCCGGTCCCAACACTGGAAGTTTTGCTTGTCTACAAAAGACAGCCGGTTCAGACTCTATACCCTCCATTATTAGGAGTCCTCATAAATCACCCTCATAGACTTCAGGAAGTTTTTACTGCACTAGGTTTGTATACAATCCACCAGATGACCCCCAACTCCAGCTGTCTTTTGCTGAACTTTCTTCTTTCAATCTGTCTGTCTTTCACCTGATCCCCAACTCTCTTCTTCTCACCTGCTCCCAGCCCACCTGCAAAATCTATTCTATTTTCCCTTCCTAGGGAGATTCATGTGTCCCTTCTAGAGACCTCTTCTTTACCTAACCTCTCTGGGACTATAGATTATAGCTTGGTTATCACTTATTTATTTATTGGGCTATATATTTTTCTCAGCTTCCCTCCATTTCTCTCCCCTCACCTTCTACCCTCTCCCATGGTCCCCATGCTCTCAATTTACTTAGGAGATCTTGTCTTTTTCTACTTCCCATGTAGAT
>LOJH01086164.1:0-16003 GCA_001685095.1 Ellobius talpinus
TGAAGAAAGAAATTGAAGAGGACAACAGGAAATGGAAGGATCTCCCATGCTCTTAGGTGGGTAGGGTCAACATAGTAAAAATGGCAATTCTACCAAAGGACCATTACTTTTATAATTTTCAACATCTGTAGATTTTTAGCAAACTTCTCTTGCTGTAAGTTCTCTAGTTAGCATTTCCACTCCCACCACATATTTAACCCTTCCTGTTCCATGATTCCCATTTAACCCTTTTATATCACTATGTCCAATCTCTTCCTCTATAAGCCATCTCCATAACTCCTCACTACTTCCCCCACTTCTATGGACCTTCCAGGTAGAACACACATATCTGAAGACCCACAATATTCACTAGGGCAATTTCTGTTTCCAGTCGATAGTGATTAACATTGCAGACCTAGAACTGGTCAAAGTACCTAGAATAAGAGACTATGGAATGCTCAGTCCTAAGTGGGGCATCTATATCACACTCTCTCCTTCCAAGTCTCAGGAAGCATAGTGGAAAAAGTGCAGAAACTTTGTAAGAACCAGAGGTGATGGCTAACTACAATTGAGCAATGTTTCCTGCACACAGAAGGGCAGTGCTCATATATGAACTCACAGCAGTTGTGACAACACACACAAGCTCAATCCAGACAAAAATCCATTCAGGGAAATGGGAGGTAGACGACAAAGTCTATCCCTAGCTAAGGAACTCTTTGTAATGTATGGCTTTGGGAAGAGGAAGAGACAGTTTTCTTTAAGGGTGTGGCCTCTTATAGATTAACCACAATGTTCCAGTGAAAGAGTATAAGAGTAGCATAGATTTTGCTTGATGTGTTTGAAAAGAAAACTGAACACAAATATTGGTGAGTAGGAACAGTTGGAGGAAGGCAATAAATACCATCAAAACATACTGCACAAAATTCTCAAAGAAATAACAAAAAATAGAAAAAAGAATTACATAACAAAGCTTAATCAGTTTAAAATACGAATTTGTTTAAACAAACACCTTTTAGGAAGAATTTGTATGTTGGGGTATTGAAAATAATTTCATTTATGTTTTTTTTTAATTTTTCAATGCTACGAGGAGAAATTTTGTCCCTAAAGCAGATGGTAGTAAAACATAACCCTTCTTGTTCACTATGCTGTGACACCGTGGAAATAAACAAAGAAAACACAGACAAGCATTTAAGAAAAAACAGTGTTTTTAGTCCTGTTTGTATCATCTTCACATCTCAGTTGGGTTGTATCTTCAGTTCAGTTTTATCTTCCACATCACTCATACACCTGGCTAGTTCTCTACATTTCCTCTGGAGTCATTGCTTCCTCAACACCATCCCTCTTGATTGAACAGATACTATTGATCCCTACTTACAATGTCACTCACTATATTGCCAGCTTCTAGATCTGTGTTTTCAGTCCAAAGCCCTTCATATACACAGCACAAAGTTCTTTTTACTATGACATATGAGATTTTTTTTAAAATGGAGTTACCTTGACTTAGCAGTTACCTTGCTAGCAATGAATTTCCTTCTTTCCTTTCCTAACTCCAAAGCCTCCCATATATCCCTTATCTCTTTTGAAATTAGCTTTTTTTGGAACCAACATAATCCTTAACTACACTTGAACTATTTGTCATTATACAAAATGTAAGTGTAGTCTTCAAACCTTATGAAGAAAACCTTTTATAATAGACCACAAAATAAATATATAAATAAATAAAATCAGAGCTCTGGAGCTCAGTCTCAATGAATATATCTACAAAACTCCTAACCGAAGGCCCAAGGGCAACTGTATACAAGAGGGAAGGAAGATTGTAAGAAACAGAGGATCAGAGACTTTGCTGTGAGATTCTGTCTCCTGCTAACTTCAGAAACTACACCAATAAAATCTCACCAATACGATTCCCAAAAAATGAGCTGAGCAAGGGCAACAACAATAGATATTCTAAAGTGAACTGGAGAAACCCATGAGGCCTCAACACCATACAAAGTACTAAAAAATAAACCCAAAAAACTAAGGAACATCAGGATAAGGAGAAATAGTCTTCTCCAGAGAAGAGGACACAAATTTCTCATCAAATACAAAATTATCAGCCCTGAAAACATACATACAAATAACATTATACAGTCTGAGCAGGCTAGCTATACTTAGGAATTTGTATGTATGTAACAATAATTCATTTTTATAAAGCAGATCAAGAACAGTGTGTGCTGCTCAAGTGCCCTTATATGTCTGATATAACCAGCGAAATATGGCAGACTTAATAGAAAACAATTTCTCCGTCTCCTTGAGGCCAGCAGTTTACAGGAGCTCCAAGGGTCCAGATTGAATCACATCCACTCCATGTGCATGCTGGCATTTCATTTGGCTTGAATGTGCAGAGGTTTTGTGCCTGCTGTCGCAGCAGCTCTAAGTTCGTAGGTACAGCTGTTTTGCTTTGTCTAGAAGATACTATCTCCCTGTAGTCACCTACTGTCTCTGGCTATTACACTTTCTCCATCTCTTAAGTACAAAAATTCCTCAACCTAGAGGAAGGTGTGCACTACATATGCATATGTGTGTATTCCATTTGAATAGAAAACGCCACAGTCCCTTATTCTCTGCACCCAGGTGAATTGTGGTTCTCTCTGCTTATTGTCCTCTAGTATAAGTAGAATCTTGTCCATTGACAGTTGTAAGGAACAATAATCTATGAATATAATGATGAGTCATTAAAAGTGATTTTAATTCTGTGTCCATTTAGCAGACTATTAGTAGTAGATTCTCCATAATGCCTATCTAGCCATGGGTTCTTAGAGTGATAATGACAGCAAGTATGGGTTTTCCCTTATGGATCAAATCTTAAATTCAATCAGATATGGCTGATTGGTTCATACGTCCAAGCCACTATTACAGCAGAGGACAGGCCCTGCCAGGCCAGTTGTTACTGTAGCTCACAGGACTCACAGATTTTTATTATTAATGATTGTCTTGGCGAGTAGAGTGCCTAGTATCTCCTAGCACAATGAAAGGTAGCTACTAGGTATAAAATTTCTGGGTGATTCTTAGATGGATTCCTCCATGTTTTATAACTAACAAATGTAGTATCTTTTATTGAACTTAACCCTTTTAAGTTCCTTCATATTTCATAATATTTCATTTTGTTTGTTTGTTTCTTTTGTTTCTCAAGAAAGAGTTTCTCTGTAGTTTTGGGACTAGCTCTTGTAGACCAGGATGGCCTTGAACTCACAGAGATACACCTGCCTCTGCCTCCTGAGTGCTGGGATTAAAGGCATGTGCCATCACCACTGGGCCCCAATATTTCATTTTTAACATACTCTGTAAGGTCTAAATCTTGGGTTCTGACATTGGCTTCTTGTTCTGAATCTTACAGATGCTTTCTCCTTTATTCTCTGAAGTCCACCATCATCAAGATCCCAAAAGGCTGCCTTTCTCAGATGATGTCTTAGCTCCTATTTTGATCATCTGAAATAGTTTATCATTCCTTAACCTTTAGCATCTGAACACATATCCAGAGCATTGTCCTTTAGTGTCTAAATAGTGTAGAATAAGTCTAGAGAGTGCTAGCTAATACCAAAACTTTCATCCCATAGGGCTGTGCCCCTTGTCCCTTTTCAGAAAAAAAAGATAAAATTTGAAAGAAGACTGCATCTCTATATATCATAGTAACCATGACCGAGGAATTTGGGCTATTAACCTTTGCTACTAATAATGGTTTTGTTTATTTCTTCCACCCACTATATATACTTTGAATATAAGAGGTATGAAAAAAATTATACTCAGTCTTTAGATATGCTTTATGTAGCAGTTCATTCAAAAAAAATTACTGGAGCTTATCATATCCCAGCAACCCAGATATGAACTTTCCTGAACCTGTTTGTGTTGATCTTTCCTAACCTCATGCACTTTCCCCCTTGGCTTCTCCATCATCTCAAAGCCCTTAATTCCCTGGTGAAGACCCGTTCCTTTCTTCAAGGCCTAGATGAAATGTGACCTCTTATCAGAAGCTTCCCCGAATTTCTCTGGACTGAATTAATTGCTCCTTTATCTATGCTCCCAAAGGAGCTAGTTCATACATTTGTAAGAGCACTTATCACATTGCATTAGAACTATTTGCATATCTGTATCCTTTCTGGACGTTTTGCCTTGATGTCCTCGACTACATCTTCCTCATTTATAAATCTCTTCTCATAGCTACACCCTGGTCATTGCAAAGTGTTTGGCATACAGCAAGGACTATAAAAATTGTAGTTGTTGTTTAAAAGCCTAAAATTCTCAAACATCAATAGACAGTGCCTTTAAGGTTGAGTCATATATATATATATATATATAAAATGTTCTATTTTACAGCCTTTAATGGATAATACTTTGAGCAAAGCTTTTTCCTTATGATAATGTTGCATAAAGAAAAATTCTGTTGTAGCCCAAATTCCCAATGCACAGAAAAACTAAAACAATAGAAAAATATCAGTGTTTCAAAAATCAGGTCACTAAGAATCCTGAAGATGAGAAAAGGATGCAATTAGCTGGAAAATTAGGCTAGGTTACTGAGGAAGGGTTTTAAGAAATGTTGCAAGAGTGTTTGGACATATTTAGGAAATAAAACACTAAGCAAAACAAATATTCTTCCAGAAGACCACTTGCAGAAAAGAGTCTAAACTGTAGGTCTTATCAGAGTTCTCCTTTGGAGCTCAAGGAGTCCCACAGAAGAGAAGAAGGGAAGATTTTAGGAGTCAGAGGGGATGGAGAACATCAGGGGTACATGGCCCACTAAATCAACTAAGCAGGCCTCATAAGGGCTCACAGAGACTAAAGACGCACACATCTGTGAGGATCTACAGCAGGGCCTGAGTGTATATATTACAACTGTGGTGGATTTGTTAAACTCCTAACAGTAGGAGAGGTTGTGTCTCTGACTCTTCTGCCCATTCTTAGAATTCTTTTCCTCCTATCGAGTTGACTTGTCCAATCTTGATATGAGTGCTGTTAACTTGGCTTACTGTGTTTTAGTTTGTCATGTTTGGTTGGCTGTTGTCTCTGGGAGGCCTGCTCTTTTTTGAAGAGGAAACAGAAACCTGGGAGGAGTGGAGGGACAAGAAACTGTGCTCAGGGTGTATTATTGAATAATAATATGTCAATAAAATAATCTATTTCAACTAAATATCTTCCTAAATCTTGCATGTTTAGCATATATTTTCTGTGATAAAGCTAAAATAAAATTGTGGTCCGTGTAAAGAAACATCTAAGAGAAGGTTTGAGGGTACCACCCGAACCTCATTATGTCATTGTATCTCTGTAAGTTTATTCATGTAATCCTGAGGTTTAGTTAAATTGCGACTTGTGAAGCCTTTACGGCTTTTCAAAATATAACTTTTTTTAAAAAATATGTAAACAATGTTCTCAAAGGGTTAATGCTATCTTCTAAGCTGATTCAGATCCTTAAATGAGGACACACCTCCATGCAGGTCTCAGTTTCAGATAGCTACAGAAACAGATCCTACTTAATCATTTATACTTCTCAAATCAGTGTCAGATAGGAGTGTATTTAATAACTGTTTTTGAGACATCTACTGAAGGTCACTTGGCTATATTCTGGGCTAAAAGTTATGTTTATATTTTAGGGAAGATGTGGGCATATTCATTTTCAGTGCATGAAAGGGGATGGAAAAGTCCTTCAACCCTGGCTGGATGCAGGGAATCTGATGAGGCAGGAATGTTTTTTTCTATCAATGATAATAACTTATATTCCACATTCACCTTGTTAATTCCATTTAATCCATTTTTATATAGCCTTCATCTTCCATGTGGACTGTAGACCCTAAGAATCCAAAACAAATCCAATATGGAAGTGTTCAATCCACTCCATCTTTATTATAGTCTGAGGGAAGACTTAGAACTTAGATGCCAATGAAGGAGAGAGTTAATTTATAAGTAGAATTTGTAGCTAAACAAGACCAGATGATGAAAGTCCTTGTTGATTTAAGGAGGAGGCAGGTTATAATTAAACAGGATTTCTAATTATGATAGCATTCAAGCCTTGTCCATGGTGGAAAGATTGCTCTCTAAATAAAGGAAACTGCCCATATATTGGAAGACACATAACTGGTAAAGTCCGAGAAAGCATGAGAATAGATTTTGCTCTATTCTTGAGAAGGAATGCAACCCTGTCAACATTTTGACTTTTTTCCCCAGTAACACATACTTAACAACTACTTCCAGCCTCATACCTACAAGGACAAACAAGATATGTTTTTCCTAAACTGTAAACTTTAGGAAGCATGAGAAACTAATACAAGAATGCCAGCTACAAACTTCTACTTTGGTTTTGTTCCCTAATATCATTTATTTACTAATCCCAGACCAGTTCAGTACTGTTTATGTGTTGGTTATATATCCCAGTCTGCTTCCTCCACTAAGCTGAAACCAGTGTTTCACTCTTCTCTGTTTCCATGGAGACCCACTCAGAGTCTCCAGTTGGATCGAATACTCCACCAACTTGCTTGAAGAACTAGAAAATGCTTCACCAGAGGATTATTTGCTTTAAGGATTTGCTCGGTTGCCCTTACAGTCTCTTTCCAGCCAGTACTCAATGGTTTTCAGACTCTTAGCTTTTCACACTGTCTTTGGATCTTGTTTGCAAACTTACTTCACTTAGAAACATGGGAACTCTTGATCTAACCTTTGACACCGTCTCATCTCCTCTAGTAGAGCTTTCCCTGGTGATTTCTATCAACAGGAAGAATTTTTCTCAATTCCCCAGGCAGACCTGCTTCTCCCTTTTCTGGTAGTGAATCTGGCAAGTGACACAAGAAATAGTAAGAAAAAATATTGACAAATGATGCTCAAATTAAAATTACTACACAGATTAATTTTTTCAGAGGTAGTGAGGAAAACAGCCAAAGAAGTAGATTTTCTTTACCCATGAGCCATAGTGTGTGAGATGCAGTTAAAGGGTTATGAGTGGCTTTTCACCCCCAATGATATTGTCAAAGATTTCATTGACACTTTGTGCAAAGAAAGGTTTCAAAATACTTACTAATACATAAGTGGAATTGTGCATGGTCTTATGCACTAACATGCATTTTTCAGGAAATGTTAATAATGATTGCTTTCAAATAGAGCTGAGAAAATGTTTTGTCTGCATCAATAAAAATTCAGGTAGAGAGCACATGGCATGAAGCTCTCACAATGAAAGAATAATTGTTTGATGAAAGATACTTTGATCAACAAGCAACCTAGAGATAAAAATTATACACTGCATTTATGAAATGTTCTTTTAAATGAAACTTTGATATCACAGTGAAAGCTTGTAATGGTGATTCCAGAAGTCTTTATGCTTTTCTCCTTTCTTCCAATAACTTTTGAAAAGTCACTTAGTTGCTTTAATCTTTATTTTCTTCATCTCAACATGAAATATTTGGAATTTACTTCCAATTCTAATATTTTCTGATCCTTGTCAAATCATAAATTTATTTTCATTATTATCATTAGTACAAGTAATAGATTTATAAGTTGGTGATCAAAACTATTTTCATCTCTTTGGAAAAGCACAGAAAGGAAATACAATAACAACGTTAAATTATTGAGAAATAAGTTTCATAAAGAAAAACAAAGATAATAATGTTATATTGTTTCTAAGATGTCACTGTTTTTTTCTTTTTTAATTTTTCCTTTTTTATTGATTATATTGAGCTATACATTTTTCTCTGCTCCCCTCCCCTTCAACCCTTTTCCATGGTCCCTATGCTCCCAATTTACTCAGGAGATCTTGCCTTTTTTAGTTCCCGTGTAGATTAGATCCATGAATGTCTCTCTTAGGGTCCTCCTTTTTGTCTAGGTTCGCTGGAATTGTGATTTTTTAGGCTGGTTTTCTTTGCTTTATTTTTAAAAACCATTTATGAGTGAGTACATATGATAATTGTCTTTCTGTTTCTGGGTTACCTCACTCAATATGATGTTTTCTAGCACCATCCATTTGCCTGAAAATTTCAAGATGTCATTATTTTTTTTCTGTTGTGTAGTACTCCATTTTACAAATGTAACACATTTTCCTTATCCATTCTTCAGTCTAGGGGCATTTAGGTTCTTTCCAGGTTCTGGCCATGACAAACAATGCTGCTATAAACATAGTTGAGCACATGTCCTTGTGATACAATTGAGTATCCTTTGGGTATACACCCAAAAGTGTTATTGCTGGGTCTTGAGGAAGGTTGTTNCCCCACAACCTCTCTAGCATAAGTTGTCATCAGTGTTTTGATCTTGGCCATTCTTACAACTCTACTACAGAGCTACAGTAGTGGTTATGTTTATTAAATTACCTGCAACAAACCTGAGCCGTAAATAATCAGCTATCATTTTATCATTGTTCATATGTTTATTTAGAAGAAAAATATTTTATAAAGGGTATGTACATGTGAAGAAATGTGACCCTGTAGACATTTTTGTTGCTAATTGAGAGTAAATATTTATATGACTAATACAAAAGATCATAGCATTGTGCTTTAACTGGGACCTTAGCCTGTTCCAAGTATATGAACCCATATATTCAAGAATACATATATATATATATGCATATATGTATTACATTTTACTCTTTAATTGAGAAAAGAATTTAATAGTATGTGAGTTCTCCATAAAATAAAGCACGTTAATATGTGACTTGTCCTTATAGTGAAATGGAGGTATCTCTTAGTGCTAGTTTTAGGAGATATAATGATTGTAGTAATAGTAAATTTCTAGACTGATATTCAAAGGCATTTTAAGAGGCATTGTGTTGTTTACATATGAATGAAAATTTTTAATTAAACAAATATCTCTTCTACATTAATATTGGTTTTTCCTGAAAAGAAAGACTTCCTTTGTTTTCTGGCCAGTAATTACAATGAAGACCCAGGCTGCATTTTTGTATGTGAGTTCAGCAAGAACCAGAGTCAAAATCTGGAGCATAAGCTCGCCTGCTTCCGGAGACTACCATGGGTGACTTTACCGCTGAGCACAGGCTAGATCTGTTCTCTACTCTAATAGGCATTGTGACTTCAGTACTGTACTCATTTCCATCTGTAATGAGCTTTTGAGTATTTGGAGCTATAAGGCTTGTGTTTCGCATCCAATTTGTTTTCGTCCGTGGGCACTCTGATGGGGTGCAGTATAAAACTGTTCACAGGAGTCTTTCAATATTATTTTTCCTCATACCTGCACTTCTTGAAAAATAATCTCCACTTTTTTCTAAAAATAAAAGTGAAATGTTTACAAGGACCTTAGGAACTAATTGTTTTCCCCACCTCAACCAAGTTATAGGATGATGCTGAGTGCTCTAGATGTGGGGGGTAAAGGAAAGGTTGCTTTAGGAAATTTAACACACATTTACCAATGGAAAAGGTTTTGTACATTTTTCCCTCTTCAATGGTTTATTGAAATGCCCAATGGGTTGAATATATAAATGCTTATAGTGAAGCATCTTCTCCTTGATACTTACATTAAATTACTGAAAGCTGAACTCTTTCTTTGGAACTGTACTTGAATGAATTTCTAACGCTTCCCCTTCTCATCCCCCTCCTTGTCCTCCTGCCCTCCTACTCTTTCCTCTTGCCCTCACCCTTCTCCTTCTTCCTTTTCACATGTCACTTTAATTACTGAAAAGGTAAACACATAGCCCAAGAGATACCGTTGGCCTGTGCAGAGACTTTTAAAACTAAGGATTAATTCTAGGTAACTATTAGTCATCCAGAATTAGTTAGCATCATCCGCATTGTAGTTTGTCTTAAGATTCTTTTAGCAATCTGCCATGATAGCCCAGAAATTGCAGTGATACAAAAAAAGAGCCTAGTGCTTACCAGGTCTTACCTTTATTGCCAACTATAAGGAGCAGAGGCAGAGGCAGATGCACAAGCAGGAGGATTGCAAATGTGAGGACTTTCCTGAAGTCCATTGTTAGACTCTAACACAAATAAAACAAAGCAAGACAAAAGGCCATCGTTCTGACCACGGTGTGGCTTCATCTTCTTCTGTGTTCATCTTCCTGTCGGCAATAAGGAATGCTTCTAACATGTTAATAATCCCCGAGGTTGCCAGCTCAGTGAATCGTCAACAAAACACATCAGTGTTCACAGCGAAGCAGAAGCAAATCACTCCAGTGTCCCCTTGCGCTTATTCATCCCTGTTGTCCTCTGCAGCGTGTGGTTTCAGTATTGCATACGCACCAAGTTTAGAACTGTCATACAGTTGAAGTCCCTGGTGTTAAAAAGAAGTGGTTGTATCTCTCAGTGTTCATTGCATAGACGTTTTGTACAACTTAACAGACAAGGGTTTTAACAATTTCTCAAATTCAGTCTAGGGGCAGGAGATATGGTTCATCAGTTAAGAGCACCGGCTGCTCTTCTGAAGTTCCTAAGTTCAGTTCACAGCAACTATGTGGTTGCTCACAACCATTTATAATGGGATCTGATATCATCTTTTGTCTGATTCCCCCTTCTGTCCTGTAGGCATACATGCAAACAAAGTACTCATATATTTAAAAATGCATAAATAAATAAATCTTCAATAAATTTGATCCGTTTGTGCAATATATACATTGCTTAGATTTTTACTCCCTTGCTTTTGAGAAGACCACACACTTTGTACCACCTACCTATGCTGGCTACTTCATGAGTTTTCAAGATGAGAATAGGAATTGTGCCATTAGACACAAGTAAGTAGGGATATTTTACATTGTTGTAGAGAATGAAGACTTAAAACTTTGCAAAATTACAATGTATTGAAGGAAGTCCCTGGAAATGTTTAGTTCATTGTGATTTATGGCCAAGAAGAAGAAAAGAGAAGCAACTGTTGTAAAGCTTGAAACACAGTCAATAATTATGACCAGTTACTGACGCTTAATCACAAGATAAATTGCAAATAGCCAAACAGAGTAATTAGAGAAATATTATCTTGTAAATTGTGATTTAGTCAGACTAATGAGTTTCTAATATGGTTTTTAATGTCACTTATTCAAAGGAACAAAGAAGAAATGAATGTAAATAATTAGAGGGGAAAAAAGGAAAGGAAAGGAAATTATAGATTCCTGCTGGCTGTACATCCATTAGAGGGAGACACTGTTATCCTTGGAGGGTTCCAGAGCCTGGGATACACTATGTTAATGATGGATTTGTTGTAGCTAGAATTCATGCACTATTAAATGAGTTATTTCATTGAAATGTGATGCACCCTACATTATTCAAGTAGCAGTGTTTTCTACTGGTGCAGAGTTATTTTCATTATTACCTTTGAACTCTTCCGTTTTGGCATTCCTAGCAGGACAGCTTCCTAAGTGAGGGTCCCTAGAGGGTGAGTTCAGATGAGATGTCCAAGTACGATTTCACATGTGAAGTGTAACTACTGAATTCCTCTAGGATTTCCCTATTGTTGCAGAGAGAGACTGTGTAATTACCCAGGGATTACAGCAGAATATGAAAAGGCCTGAAAGGAGCTTTCCTGCAAATCAAGAATGTATTCAATGCAAACCTGGGAAGTCACCTGGTCATGAGGCAGAAGTGTCTGGAAATGCTAAAAGTTCAAGTAAAGCAGCTTGCCTGAAACTCCTAATTAAAGAAATAAAAACTGCTTTTTAAATAATGTCAGTGTCAAGGATTGTCAATTTTATTCTCCACCAAGAAAGAGGTCTTCTGAGTTATTAAAATGAGGCTGTTGGTATTGCCCAAATACCCCAGGTCTGTCCCCCCCTTTTTAATACTGCAAAAGTAATGGAAATGGAGCTTAATGGTTCATAAATAAAAATAATTAAATAGAAGATATCACTAGTGGTGCATTACCTGAATTAATATGCAAGATTAAGAGGCCAATAACCCAGAAACAACTTCGTTATTTTGGTGTTTCATATCAATTAGACTCCTCCGAGTAGAAGAAAACGTGGCTCTCACTCTACCATTTTGATTCCAAATCTAAAAACAATCATCTCTTATGAATTCTGTTTCTGGTGTTCTCTTTGGCATATGGTTTCAGCACATGTTCTCATTGAAACCAGCCAGATTATCAGTTACACCACTTCTGGCTACGTCTTTTTAAATTTAAGTTTAGGAGTGGATGTGTTTTTCTTATTGATTTCATAACTCCAACCAGATTGAGTGATTAATTTACATGTGTTAATTTTCATGTCCTTAGGTTATCTTCCTGTTCGCAGACATTTTGACAAATGGGTGGAGCGATGAGCCGTGTAACATGGAGAATCTGGAATGATTTTCCAAACTGTTTCGTGCAGGGTGGTTTGGAAGAAAGAAAAGGGTACATTGAACCTGGAGGAGAGAGACAAGCATAAAAAAATAATCTGCGGCTAACAGGCATTTCTTTTAGGGAATGAAAACTATATCATAGGGCTTTCTAAAATGTATGTTTTACTTGACAACATATGATTAATAAAGATTGGAGGAGGAAATCAGAAAAAGCCTGTAAGTTCTGATCAGGCATTATCTTTCCTGAACTCAGAGAGAAAGCCTACTTCTCATTTTAACTGGTTGTGTCTTTCCTCTGCTTTTCCCTGGAGGGGTACAGTCTTTTCCTATCTCATCCAGAGATTCACGACCTCGAAGATAACATTTTTCCTGGCACCAGGAACCACACTTAATTTCCCTAATTTGGACCTTATTTGGACACATTATTTTCTTTAATCAATCATTTGTCACTTAAACAGACAAGCTCTGGCAGTGACCACTGATTCACATACCTGTTGTCTTTCAGCAAGGACAAAAACTAGTGGAGATATTGTTGGTATTCTCTAGTATAGCACCCGGCTATATAGAAATAGACTGGAACTACACATGTAATTTTAAATTTCCTAGTAGTTAGATTTGTTTCTCTTCTAGAGAACCAATAATCTACCTTATTTAGGTCAAGATATGTAAAAACATTCCAATATGTTATCACCATAAATTTTATTATTGAAATGTTTATATTTTCTCCATGTTGCTTGTTTTCAGAGAAAGGGACACACACAGAAGCCAGACTGGTCTTAATAGTGTAACTGTCCCCTGCCTCTACACTTCCAGCTCTGGGCTTAGTGGCATGGGTCTCATCCTAAGCTGTGATCTTTGATGACATCTCCTGAATCCAGTGTGGATTTTATGTTCATAGCATGTCTCATTTCTTCATAAGCCACATTTCAAATGCCCAACAGTCGCATGATTAACTGGCACTTTGGACAACAGTTATAGACTGCTATTCTTTAAATTAGTGTTTCTAAGTAATCTAGAAAAATATTTTATTGGTACATTCATATAATGCATGCAAGATAAGATTATGTCTACTTGAGGTATCTAAATATTCACTCCTCTTTCTTACTGCTGCAGTGAGAGACATCCAAATGGGCATGCCTTCAATAAAATTTTCCCATAATACAAAATTTAGGGTTCTACACTTATATACATAGGTAATTTTTCTCGGTATCTAAGATTATTGTTTTAATATTAATGTCATATAACTTTGGAAAACTTTAATCTTTCTGTATTCTCATGTTGGAATTTGAAGTTTGATTTTCTATGGTTTTCCTAGACAGGGTTACTCTGAAGCTTTGGAGCCTGTTCTGAAACTAGCTCTTGTAGACCAGGCTGGCCTTGAACTCACAGAGATCTGCCTGCCTCCGCCTCCTGAGTGCTGGGATTAAAGAGATGCGCCACCACCGCCCGGCTTGAAGTTAGCTTTAAATGAGTTGGAAAATCAGACTGCGGCTCACATGGCACACAGAGCTCTAAAAGCAGAGCAGAGCACATGCACCAGTGTTAGGATAAACAGACACAGAAGCACAATGACAAGATGGTTAGGTGGGCATAGAGAAAGATGGGTACCTGATTTTGCAGCCTAGACCCAGTCCTACCTACCATTAATTAATACATACATTTGAGTTACCTAAGTTCTCTGACCATTGGTGTTCTTCTTATCGGGTGATATTGAGAATCCCAAATCTCCTGTGAAGGCTGAGTATAATTAAATACATAGAACTATTTTACAAAGAAACTATCAAATAAGGGAAAGATACCATTACCACAGTGATATACTCCTACTTTCAATTAAGGAGCTGCTCAATTGGCCCTGGATAGGCAATTCTCTTATTTTTGAAAGACACATTTTGAACTACCCCAGTTTAAAGAAAAAAAAATATTTACTTTTGACATTTTCTCATAGCCATATTCAATGCCATGTTGCAAGTGTGTGGATATGTTAGAGCAAAGGTAAATAGTAGAGGCGGGTATAGAAATTGTATATTAAAAGCCAGGTGTCATGTGATGATCCATGCCTGTAATCCCAACACCCAGGAGATCAAAAATGGAAAATAGACTGACTTTCAAGACAGACTGAGGTTAAAAAAAAAGTGAGTTCCCGGTAAGCTGGGCTGCAATGTAAAAACCTGTGATAAAACCACAAGAAAGAAAAGGTGGAGAGGAGATCAGAGCAGAGACAGAGAGACAGGAGAAAGAGAAACTGCATGATAATTAGTAATCTGAAATGCACCTGTAGAACTTTCAGAGTGAAAGTTAGTAAAAACCCAGGCACTTAGTAAAACCCATGTCTTCAAATCTTTGCTTCTGCTTCTGCCTCCGGAATGTTGGCTGTGTTGTTTCACGAGGATGGAGGGAGCAGAAGTGGGGAAGAAGGTTCAGAAGACTGTGGGTACAATGATAGTCCTCTGGGAGACAGACTTCAGTGAGTCAGCTCAGCTTTATTCCAGAGTATAATGACTATATAGGATTGGGGAGCCTGGGGACAAACCCTAATTTGCATTCAATGGAACACTCCTATTATATAGCTGGATTAGTTGAAGCACAGTCCTAACCAAATGGCTGGAACACTTGACTTTAGAGGAATATTAGAGGAATATGGTTTGCAGAGAACTGTGTCACCCTTGAGCTAGGTCAGGCATCCTGGGCCTAGAGACATCCTCAGCCAAAGGCTAGGTAGCAATCAGAAGGCTAGGTACCTTTTGCTGGGGGAGGAGGTCCTCCATGTTCCTGACCTTAGACAAATAGCCAGGCTATGGTGGACAGCAACCTATGATCAGCAGGGCCTCCAAACATAAAGTTGTCTTAATAATCTCTATTCAGACGTTACAACCATCTGCACTTCTAAGTTTTTAAAAACAAAGTTGTCAAAATTTAATTTGGAATGTATACAGCATTATTAATATCTGCACTGTTTGGCAGGAAGGCATCATGATTAAAATATAATTTCTTAATGATCTCTGTCAAAAGACTGGTCCTGTATTAAGTATGCTTTTAATTTAAACGTTGTACCTGGCTTTATACAACTCCATCCCATTATTCCGGCTAAGCAATTGCTTGCTCTTGGGGACAGTCATAGACATAGGGAGGGCAGAAGGTAGAGTTTTGTGGCCACGGCTTGGATGGCACTGCAGGCAGCCCATTGCATCTCAGCTTCACACTCACTACCTCCCGCCTTTCCGCTCCTGAGTGCAATAGGCCATGGTCTATAAAGCACTAAATGGCTGGGCCTTCACCATTTAGAGATCAGCATTTCTCCCTGGGCAACA
The DNA here is from genome assembly GCA_001685095.1 of Ellobius talpinus. Classification (NCBI taxonomy): domain Eukaryota; kingdom Metazoa; phylum Chordata; class Mammalia; order Rodentia; family Cricetidae; genus Ellobius; species Ellobius talpinus. The sequence goes on from LOJH01086164.1 coordinate 15,515, forward strand.
CCGAGGCCATTGAGATCAGCTGAAGGGTTGCTTGTATTTCTAGCTTCCATCTCCAGGGAACCGGAAACAGGGGTACCTTACAAGGAAGGCCTGTGTGTGAGAAATGCCTTACCATCAGTAGCCAAAATGTAGAGATGTGGGGGTTTTTACAGCAGAGCAAAGTTGATAAGCAGGGAGCCTCTACTTTTTTAAAAAGAGTAAGACATTCAGAGATTACTTCCTTAAATCTGCTGAAACTTTCCAGTGAGGCTCTGTAAAAGTACCCCTGCCAAACACATACAAACACACACACACACACACACACACACACAAACAAACAATGCTATGCCTCCTTGTCTTCAAAACTTAAATGTTTGCTACTGCCTCTCTTATTCCTTCCCAGTTGTCCCTGGTTTCACTGATCTCACTCTTCCTAGAAACTAAATGAAGGCTCAGGATGTAGTTCCATTATACAATGCTTACCTAGCTTGTGAATGTCCCTAGATTTCC
>LOJH01086190.1:0-17684 GCA_001685095.1 Ellobius talpinus
GAGGAGGTGGAAATTTTTAATAATAATAATGATAATGATAATGATAATGATAATGGTAATGGTAATGATAATGATAATGATAATAATAATAATAATAATAAAGTTATCTGAAAGAATTCATAATATTGAATTTGACAATCAAAATTTGTTTAGAAGTTATGATAAGTTAGCAGATAGAGTATCTCTCCAGGATGACAATCTGCACAGTATTCTAATAATGTCCAAGCATGAGATGTTATCTTTAAGGAAGAAACTTCAGACCTTGGAATTCCATGTGCAGAATGATTACCAGAGGCTAGGTGCCTCAATGAAATCAGTAGAAATATATATAGACCAGGCGATTCAGGCTTTACAAAAGACAATAATAAGAAAATTTGAAATAATTGAGGAAGTTATTGGAGCTGATGAACAAGGAAAGAAGGCACAAGGACAGGATTCAACACTATCCGTAGCTGTCAGAGATGACTTAACCTGGGTTTTAGCTTCCTACCCTGTAATCTACTCTGACAAAGCATCAAGTTCTAAAGGCCTAAAAGGATCCAAAGAAGATAGATGGATACCTATAGGAATGAATGATCTAAAAGAAATTGAGCAAGCTGTTATAACTTGCTTGCATTCCACATTTGTTAGGGAGATGATAAAGACAAGGTCTTCTAGCATCAAAGCAATGCCACATGATTGGATTCAGTTAGTTTCAGCAGTCTTGGATGATGAGCCTCAATTAATATTTAGATGTTATTTCAGAGAAGCATATCTATTTTTGTCTCTATCATACCTTTCACTGAATATATATGTCTAAATAAATAATGTTTAAGTTTTCCACAATGAACAACAGGGAAAAACAGAAGGCCTTGAGACTTCCCAAGATCACATTCTTGGTGAAGGCACTTATGCTGACCCAGAGGATCAAGTTCTTTATGATGAAAAATTATTGTCCCTATGCCACAAAGCAGCCTTAAATGCTTGGGACAGGATTCAAGAACTAGGAAAAAGTAAACTTTTTTCTAAATTCTTTTTTTTCTTTCTGTCCCATATCATGGCCCCTGACATGAGACAGAAACTCTAAATTTTCATTTTAACAACATTCTTGGATGTAGAGATGAACAGAGCCAGTGTCCAACTCCAAAGCCAGCTCTATATATTCATATATATATATATATATGTGAATATATATATATATTTAAATGTATGTGTATCAGTTACTTGTCCTCATAAATCATGTTCCTTTTCTCGATGATTCTTAATAGATTTTTTCATTTGCCAGCATTCAAACATCCAGGGTTTCTTGAATTTTGAAGATGAGTATTTTTCTGTAAAGATAAGAGCATTCTTTTTCAACAACCAATCTACATTAAAGAGAAACCATACCAGTGTGGGAAATGCAAAAAATGTTTCAGTACTGCCTCAAGTCTTACTGTACATTAAAGAATTCATAGTGGAAATAAACCCTACAAATCCAGCTATTGTGGCAAATCCTATAACCAGTGTGCAAATCTTAGAATACATCAAAGACTTCATACTGGAAAGAAATTTTACAAATGCAATGAACATGGAAAGTCATTTTGACAGTCTGCAACTCTTAAAAGCCATCTAAAAATACACACTGGAGAAAAGCCTTTATAAATGTAAGGACTGCAACAAATCCTTTGCCTACTCAGATTCAGGAGACAGCAGAAAATCCATACAGGTGAGGAACATTGCAGTTGTAAAGAATTTGGCAAGGGGCCAGCCAGTGGTGGTTCATGCCTTTAATCCCAGCACTTGGGAGGCAAAGGCAGATAAATCTCTGTGAGGAGGCCAGCATGGTCTACAAGAGCTAGTTCCAAGACAGGCTCCAAAGCTACAGCAAAACCGTGTCTCAAAAAACAAACAAACAAACAAAAAGAAAGTGGCAAGGTCTTTCATCAACTTTCACACTTTAGAAACCATTACAAACTGCATACTGGAGAGATGCCTTACAAATGCAATGAGTGTGACAGAACCTTTATCCACTGATCATCTCTTAGATGGCATAAGAAAACTCATTCCTTAGAGATATTTTACAAATGCAAAGAATGTGGTAAGTCCTATAGTGAATTATCACATGTTAAAAGGCATTACAGAATCCATACCGGTAAAAGGTCCTTACAAATGTGAGGTGTGTAACAATTCATTTATTGTGAACTCAACTCTTATGAGACAACAAAAAATTCATACTGGAAAGAAACCTTACAAATGTCAGGAATGTGACAAATCCTTTACCAAACACTGTGCTTAGAAGACATCAGATTGTTCACACTGGAGAGAAACCTTACAGTTGTAAGGAATGTGACAAATCTTATACTAGTTGCTCATATCTTAGATCGCATCAGAAAATTCATACTGGAGAGCGACCTTACAAATGTGAAAAATGTGACAAATCATTCACCTGTGTTCACATCCTAGAACACACCAGATAGTTGGCACTGGAGAAAGACCATAGTTGTAACAAATGTGACAATACTTTCACGAGGTGAATTGACTCAGAACATATCAGAAAATTCATACCAGAGAGAAACTTTGCAAATGCAAAGACTATGACATGGCCTATATCTATCTACCTTTTGAATCTTAGAAGACATCAGGGAGTTCACACTGGCGAGAAACATACTATTGTAATTAATGTCACATAGCATTTTTGTTCATTGGTATTCTCTGCTTATAAATCCCAACAGTATACATAATAGAAGCATAAAGATTAAAAAAAGCTCACAAAAGCCTTGAAAGATACTTTAAATGTTAGAAAATATCACAGAGTTTATATTAAAATAAAATTCTGCAGTAGGAGCTGTGTCAAATTTTATTTAATGTGTATGCATCCTTTGCCTGCAGCTCTTTCTGTGCACTACATGTTTGCCTGGTGCCCGTGAATGCCAAAAGAGGGCATAATATTCCCTAAAACTAGAGTTCTAGGCCCTTGGGAACTATTGTGTGTGTTAGGAATTGAACCTTGGTCCTCTGGAAGGGCAATCAGTGCTCTTACCCACTAAGCCATGTCTCCAGCCCCTAGAACAGCTGTAATAAAATCATTTATCTTAATGGTGGCACATGTTTTTAATTCCAGCACTGGTGAGGCAGTGGCAGGTGGGTATATGTGATTCTGAGGCCATCCTGTTCTACACAGCTAGTTACTTGATGGCCAAAGCTGTTACATAGTGAAATCCCAGTCTGAAAAAGAAAACAAGGCAAACTAAACTCTGTTTATCTTGTTCAACATTCAAGAATTCATAATAATGCCAAGCTAGATCGTGCATGCCTTTAATCCCAGCACTCAGGAGGCAGAGGCAAGATCTCTAGTCTGAAACCTGGGACCCAGGAGTATATAAACCCTGCTTCAAATAAATAAATAAGTAAATAAGGACAAAACATAGTAACATAAAATATGTGACAAAGACCTAACTGTACTGCACATCACAAAATTCATAATTCTGAGAAAGCATATAAAGGTATACCATATATAATCCCCATATCTTGTTGTTCATTGGAAGTTACACCCACCAACGAATTGAATTTGACAAATCCTTGTCATAATGCTGAAATTGCCAAAATGAAAGTAAATTCAGTATGAAACAAAAACATGAGAAAATGCTGTAATAGAGTCTCATATTTTGTCTACTTTCAAAAGTAGAATCAAAACTTAAAGTATCAAGAAGGTGAGGAACTGTAAAGAGATGAGCTAGCTATATATGTGACAACACAGGCATATCACTAAGAGAAACCACAAGGACTTTGGGCTTGGTGATGCCTGTCTTTAACTGTAGCACTAAGGAGGCAGAGGCAGAGGCAGAGGCAGAGGCAGGTCAATCTCAGTTAAGTTCAGCCTGGTCCACAGTGTAAATTCCATGACAGCCAGCGCTATGCAGAGAAACCCCATCTGGAAAAAAAAATCCCTGACGGCATTCAGAAATTAATTTCAAACTACTGAAAAAAAGTTAAGTATTTTTCCCGTACTCTAAATAAAATAATATAGATTCCATTAACTGACAATAGACAATTATGTAAGTAAAGGAGACTCATGCCTCAGCCATAATGAAATGGTAATTGCCAAAGTCTTACACAGTTGCTTGTTCTTAGTACTTTCTTAACAGTTGTGAGTCTCCAAATTACCCACTCACAATTACAAGAGTATGCTTCTTTCACCAAGGTTGAGAGCAGAACAAAGTGGTAATTAAAACATGAGTTTTTAGATGGCAGATTAACAATATGGTCTTTATCAAAACATCAATAGGTTATCCCCTTGAACCTACACTTCTCAAGCCTTGGGTTGTGACCATGGTATGAATTCCTCTCTATGGAGCAGGACTAAAAACCAATCAAGAGAGAGGTTGGCCATTCACATTAGCAGTCATTCTAGTATTGCACAAGTGCAAAAATCTTGTCCAGTAGGTTGGTATTGTAATGCAGGATCCAGGGATAAGTAAGACCATTGACATCATTTCTGTTTGTTGGCTCTCTCCTTTGGAAGCTTGCATGGCACTTTTGGTACTATGAAAGCTGTCCCTGAGGGAGCAATTTACAGTATTTGGGACAATGTCTCTGTGTACCTTCAGCTATCTGAGACTCATTATATAGAGCTGGTTAACTTTGAACTCAGAGTTTCCCTTGCTCATGCCTCCTGAGTGCTGGGTTAAATGATTTGCCTAGTCTTGCTCAACTCTACAAAACTTTTGTTGTTGTTGTTGCTGTTGTTGTTGTTGTTGTTGTTATATGTTATGTGTACTCTTTGCTGACCTGGAACTCAGTCTGTAGACCAGGCTAGTCATGAACTCACAGAGATCTGCCTGCCTCTCCTCCTGAGTGCTAGGATTAAAGGTATGTGTCACTACCACCCATACTATTATCATGTCTTGACAATTACCCAAGGTAACTGCACAGCCTGCATGATGGAAATGAGTGACCAACTGGATCCCTTGTTTACTGACTTTAAAGACTTCTGTTACACTAAATTGGAAACTCTAATTGAAATAGATGAATATAACATTCCAGGTGAATATAATGTACCGAATTTGAACTACATGAAATAAGCAAGGTAAACAGAACTAAAACTAAAACAGTTATAAAATGCCACCTTTAAAACAACCCCATGACCAGACTGACAGGATTCTACCAGAACTGCAGACAATAACCAACGAAAGTGGCTACTTAAAATACTTCTGACACACAAAAATGGAAAACTTCTTGACTTTCAGCATTACTTGATATTACACCAGATAATGAGCTGAGCATGGTAGCACATGCCAGATGCTAGAGGCAGAGTTAGGTGAATCTCAGTGAATTCGAGGCTGCCCTGGTCTTCAAAGTGAATTTCAGGCAAGCCAGGGCTATTACAAAGAGAAAATCTGCTTGAAAAAACAGATAGATAGATAGATAGATAGATAGATAGATAGATAGAACCAGATTATGAGACAACCAAAAAGAAACTACAAACTGATACAATCCTTTAAACAAATTTCTGAGCTCGGGAAGAAGACAAATGCCTTTAATCTCAGCACTCCTGATGAAGAGGCTGACTGATCTCTGGGAAGTGAAGGGCACCTTAGTTTACTCTTTAAAAAGTAGTTCCAGGACTTCCAGGATTACACAAAGAAACCCTGTCACACACAAAAAAGAAGAAACCAAAAATAAAATTTATTATTAGCTATTTCACAAATACCAACAGATGTATACATATATTCACAGCCTGTGTTTGTACACGAGCACCTCAAATCCTGCCTGCCCTCATCTCCTATCTCTCTACTGCTCTCTCTCCTATCTCTATCCTGGTCCACAATTCCAACACATCTCTATTCTGTTCCTTTCTATTCATTTTCCTTTGGGATTCCCTTAGATTAACCAGGCCCATCTGTGAAACTGTGGACGGTGGGTTTGGAGTTACTATTGGAGCCTGCTGGCCTCAGCAGAGGACTACAGCTAAAGGCAGTGATTCTTTTCCTCCAATCCATCCATGGCCAACAATTGAGACGCAAAGAGTGGGCCCTGTGAGCCTTTCCCTTTCCTAGACTGATTGTGGTCTAGGGTGAGACAACGCAGGTAAGTACAGCTGCTGTGGGTTACTGATTACAACAGCTGTATGGAGTCTATAGCATGGCATGTCTTAGCCCTTTCTCCTTTTTCCCTGCTTATTTCCTTTCCTCCTCCTCTTCCTCAGTGTTCCCAGAGCCAGTGACTTTTCCAGGGCTGGTACCAAATACCTTCCTTATTTTCTGCATCTGGGACAGCAAGAATCTCTGCATTCCCCATTGCATCTTTATAAAATTTTATATTTTACCTAAAAAACACCTTTAACATGAGTCACAGAAGACAAACTTGTTTCTGAATGAGCAAAAAGACAAGACCACCATCTCGTGGTGAGAGCAGTACAGCGCTGGATGAACTCGTCTCTGGGCTGTTAGCAATGGGGTGGCAACTGACTTCATGACACACACACACACACACACCTTTTTTTCCCCCAAAAAATCCAAGTTCCCGAAATGTCTCTCCCCAAAGCAAAATTGCAGTATTTGGTTTTGGCTTCTCATGTTTGTGCTAGCGATGGACGGCGGCATCTGAATTTAACCTACTATCGTTTGTGTAAGTAGGTAACCCGGGAGTCTGGTAGTCACGTAGAGGTTAGGCTGCCTGTCTTTTATCTGAAGGGTTCTGAACTCACTGTCGGGTCAGATACAGGGGTGCAGCCTCCTCCTAGATCCAGTTCTGGTCACAGCTGGCAGCAAGCATGTGGGGAGGCTGTGCAGAGAGAGTCCTGGGCAGCCTGACAGCTGGAGTTGTGTGGATGGAGGCCCGAGACGCAGGAAGAGCGCCCGGTCTCTTTGGGGAGGAGACACTCAACCGGAAATAGCGTTTAGAGAAAGTCGTTTGCCACTGGTCAGGTGTAGAGGAAGTGCACGCTGGGCGGGGTTAGAGGAAATACCTGATTAAAGCTGGGAAGGACGTTTCCTGAGGTCGGTAAGTTGTTCGGAGGAGCAAAAGACAGGGACGAGTACCTATTCCCTGTCGTTGCTCGGGGACCTGCACGGTGGGGGACCCGCGTTGTGCAGACCTGGGTGCGGAGGACACGGCCGGGTGTCACGGGGACGCGAAAACTCCCCCGAGCCACAGTCTCCACGCCGGGCGGCCTGGGAAAATCAGCAGCGCAGTGGGGGAACCGCTGCCCGGTGGCCCTGGAACCTCCCAGGTCAGAGGAGCTGCGGGGCTGAGACCCAGGAGGGAAGGGACCAGAGCTGTTTCTCCGCTGCTGATAAGGAAACTGGCTCTGAAATTCTACTGTGGATTTCTTGCCCTCGTCGGTACATTTTAGATAATATGACTTGGACCAATCCTGACAGTTTTTTTTCCATTGACCTTCTGATTGCTAAAATATTCTCATAAAAATAGCCTATTAGAATATTTGAATTTATGTGTTGAGGTTTGTAAATACAGTTCTCTGTGCTGTGATGGACAGGACAAAGCTCTTCAAATTTACGTTCATCCACGCCAACTTTCGTGTTACACCACTTCGCTATTCAAGAGAATGGCACACAGAACTAGGGATTTTGCATTTCTAGAGCTCTTTTTTATATTAGTCATGAAATGAACGCCTTCAAATTTAATTGAATCCGAAAGTTTTGTTTTGTTTTGCGAGCTCCATAGGTATGGTTGTAAACATTAACGTTTAAAAGTAAACTTTATTTGCCTTTAAATTTTTATATGGCATGTATATACTTTGTGATATAAATAGAGCATTTTTAAAAAGTGTCTTTGGCAGACTTGGTGGCACAAACCTTTAATCCCACCACATGGGAGGCAGACCAGGTGGGTCTCAACGATTTTGAAGCTAGTCTGGTCTACCTAATGAGTTCCAGGACAGTCACAGCTTCATGGGGAGACCCTGTCTCAAAAAAGGAAAGAAGAGAAAAGAAAAAAAATGTGTATTTTTCTGCTGAGTTCTTTATGTGCAACTTAAAGAACAGAAAAATGCAGTATGCTTTCTATAGTATTAGGTCACAGTATTTTCACAGCTACAAAAGTTATTATAAGCTACATGGTGGTGCTGGCCATGCCTTCAATCCCAGCATTTGGGAGGCATACACAAGTGATCTGGGAGTTCCTTGCCAGCCTGGTCTACAGAGCAAGTTTAAGGACAGCCTGCTCTACACAGGGAAACGTGTCTCGGGGGAGAAAAACGAAAAAAAGAAATGAAAAAGGTGTTATAGCACAAAATAATCTTAGGAAGCATCTTTGAATAATTACAATAACTCATCTACATCAGAAAAAATAGCTAGAGTAGTCTTTTGTCTCCTTACCTCAAGAAAATCACTCAGTACATTGACGCATGATCAAACTTATTTTTTGATTCTTGAATTTGCTTCATTTTGACATATGAACTCACTGTATTGCTCTGTCTGCCTCCAAACTTACCAGGTAGACCAGGCTGTTCTGGAACTCACAGAATTGCACCCACTTGTTTCTCCCAGGTGCTAGGACTAAAGGTGTGCACCAACCCAACTGTTGGAACTGAAACTGTTGGTTTTTTTTTTCATTCTGTGGTCTGTTGACAGCCACTAGTGTGGCAGTGGACTTTTCCAGAAGGAGGGGCCATGCCTGGACCCTGCTCAGAGGGCTTTGTACAGAGACTGGATGTTGCAGAATTGCAGTGATCTGGTTTCTGTGGGTGAGACTACATTGCTTGCAGACTCCCTCGGGGTGGCTTGGCAAATTACACTGCAAGTATGTGACCCTTTGAGAGATCTAAGGCTTCTATCAAATTGGGGCTATGATAAATTCAGAATGTCACTAGTGTATAATATTCTTGTCCCAATAATTCAGTGTTGTTTCTGAACCTGAGTTTTGACTGAGCTGTTATTGGAAGTGGCATTCAAGTTACACAAACTGAAAATGCTTTCTAAATATTTTCAGCATTCTGACATTGATGGCAATTGGGGAATCATTTGTATAATTCTATATTTAGTTTTCTCTTCATCTACTGAGCACAGTACTGTGTTAGAAATCCAGGTGCTTTCTGAAGNATTCAGAATGTCACTAGTGTATAATATTCTTGTCCCAATAATTCAGTGTTGTTTCTGAACCTGAGTTTTGACTGAGCTGTTATTGGAAGTGGCATTCAAGTTACACAAACTGAAAATGCTTTCTAAATATTTTCAGCATTCTGACATTGATGGCAATTGGGGAATCATTTGTATAATTCTATATTTAGTTTTCTCTTCATCTACTGAGCACAGTACTGTGTTAGAAATCCAGGTGCTTTCTGAAGAATCTCTTTCTCATGTGCAGGGTTAACTGATCACCCAGACCTGCTCACCTGTGGGGCAGAACAAAGAGGCCTGGAAGATGGAGAGGGAGGAGACTGTAGCTAAGGATGCAGGTATTTGGGGGGATTGCAGAAGGGATGGCAAGGGGTTCAAGTGAATGTGGAAGCGGGACATGAAATCAGTTTTGCCACATTCTGTTTCACTAGAAATAATTCTGGAGACTTCCATGAAGAAAGATCACAGGATTATCCTGTTGTAGGTTTGAAAACAGGTTCTACAGAAGAATTGATACTAGGAGTCAAATAAATTTTATTTGACTATGCATTGTAGAATGAGACTGCTTGTTTGTTTCCTGGCTGCCCAGATCGAATAATAACACAGAAACTATATTAATTACAACACTGTTTGGTCACTAGCTTAGGCATATTTCTTGCTAACTCTTACATCTTAAATTAACCCATTTCTATTAATCTGTGTATCATTGTAAGGATGTGGCCTTCTGGTAAGGTTCAAGCTGGTGGCTGGTGTCTTTCTCCTTTGGTAGCTACATGGTGTCTCCTTGACTCCACCTACTTTCTCTATGTCTGTCTCTTCCAGCCTGGCTATCGTCTGCCCTGTTGTAGGCTGAAGTAGCTTCTTTATTAACCAGTGGGAAGAAAACATACTCATAGGATAAAGAGGGGAATCCTACATCAATGAATTGTGAGGGATACTGTTCTTATTTGTTCACATCACTGATCTTGTCATCATTCCATATTAATTGGTTTTCATTTCTATGATTTTAGTGTATTATAAAATGATCAAATTAATACCTCTAGGCTTATTTATTGCATTCACAATCTTGAAGCTTTTGATAATCTAGCACATTCTCTGCTTTTTAGTGTTAATGTCACCATTATTTCTGAAAATAATACCAGCATAGTTTTGTAAGAAATCAGGAAATATATTTACAGATTGCCACTCCATCTGTACTGTCTTCCCAAGGTGATCGCCTGGTATCCATGGTCATGACAATTCCTTGTGGTTTCCATTGCTGTAATTTTAATATACTGAGAGATCACCTCTAAGTTTAATCCTCTTAGTATTTTCTGCCTCTATTGTTCCTTGGTACTTTCAGAATTACTCTCTGTAAAACAGGCTAATGGGATTCAGATAGGAATTGCTTGGAGTCTTAGGGAAGACAGATCTCCCTCTAGGTTGTCTTGTTGTGTTTTAAAAGAACATGAGCCATGTGTCAATTTTAACATGCTTTATGTATTCTCCTGTTTTCTGTCTGCTGCAGATATCTGCATTCCCAGTTTTATCACATGTACTCTTCTTGTTGGTCAAAGATTTTCTATCTAATGGACCGTTTTATCATTTGCTGTCACTCTTTATTCTGTATTTGGATACTTTTATCTTGATCTTTCTGTCACTATTGTAATTATCCTAAGTCTACTGCTGTCCATAGTCATAGCATTTTAAAAATTCATTCTTTCTCAGTATTTTCCATCTTTAGATATGCAATGACTTTTTCTCATAAAAGTATATATTTTAATATCACCTCTCATTTTTCTTTCCTTGAATTATGTATTTTTTCATATTTATTTATTATGTATACAATATTCTGTCTGTGTATCTGCCTGCAGGCTAGAAGAGGGCATCAGATCTCATTTCAGATGGTTGTGAGCTACCATGTGGTTGCTNTTTGGAAGAGCAGGCAATGCTCTTAACCGCTGAGCCATCTCTCCAGCCCTGAATTATGTATTTATATCTTTTGCTTAGATAAAAATAGGTGAAATGCTATCTATTTACATTTCAAGAAATTACTGAAAGAAATGCATTTGTTATTGTTTAGGACTAGGCAAATTTGGAATCTCTGTATATTACATTTGTATTATTTATGACCTATACTTTATTATTTTTATGTACATATTGACCGTTAGACTTGCTGTTGAGCCCAGTTTATTCAATTCATTTGCTTATTTATTGATTATGTTACTATTTGCTCCCTTTGAATTTTGTTTATAGATTCTGGCTTTTGATCCATTGTACTATAGATAGCCAATCAATGTATCTGCTTTGTAGGGTGTCTCTTCATAGTTTTAACTGATTTCCATGAATTTTTTTTTATTTTACACAGTACTGTTTGTCAGTTCCTACTGTTGTATCAAGTGTTATCCCTTTGTGTTACTATGCAGGATTCACTGTTTTAGACCATATATGAAAGTCTCTGATTCATTGTGTGTAGGAGAAATTTGAACCGAGGTTCATGTTTTTCTGTGTGGATAAATACTTTTCTCAATACCACTGTTTGAAGAGACTATCCAGTCTACAACACGTATTTGTGTAATTTTGCTGACATTCCCCTGGTCATTGCTATTAGGCAGGTTCTGGATCTGCTGCGCTATTGCATTAGTCTGATCTGGAACCGCAGTGGCGTAACTCGAGCATTACAACATTTTTGTGGAGTGCTGTGTACCCAGGGAATTTGTGTCAGCATAAATTCTTGGGTTTTCTGTACAATTTCTGTGAAGGTTATTGTGGGAAGTTTAAATGTCATGCAGTTTGAACTGAGAATATAAACATTTGGTGTTAGATAACCATATGATGCTCTTTTCTCTAGGGAAGACTATTTCTCCAGCTCTCAGAATTCCTTCGTGTTTGACTAGGGTTGAGGCCTAGTGAGCTTTCTCTTTCCTTGTTAGTTTATCTCTTGTTGTTGTCCTTGTTCTGCTCATGTTTAGGCAGCTATTTTTAAGATTTGAAACATGTAGCTTCTCTGACATTTCTAGGAGACACAATGTCAAAGCAAATGTCCTGTTCTTCTGGCTCTTACACTATTCCCATCCCCTGTCTCTCAATGATCCCTGAGCTTTGGTGAAGGAGTTGTGTTATTTGTATGTCAATTGGAACTGAGCATCACAACTCTACATCTTGACTGATTGTGATTTTGTATAATAATCTCTATTCATGTTCTCAAAAAGAACTTTTCTCGATGAGTGGTGAGAACTACATTTATTTCTGGGAATAAGGAAAAATTTTTAGAATACAATCAAAGATTTTGTTGATTTAATAAAGTAGTAGTTGTAGTTCTCCTCCAAGTTCTGTGCCTACACTAGCCCTAGGAGAACTAGCTAGGTTGCCAGTAGCAGTCATGTTTCCCTGTTCTTTGGAAGGTCTTAAATCCAATTAGAAACTGTTGGTTACCATCAAGGTGTGTGTGCCACTCTTGCACCCTGACAGTTATCATGGATAGGAGATCATATTTGTGGTTCATGGTTGTCATAAGGGGGTAGGACTGTTGGCTGGCTCCCTCACTTGGAAGCTTGAATGTTGCCTTCAGGTACCATAAAAGCTAATCTATAGAAAGAAGGTTTTAAGTTCTGATCCAGCTCTAGTCCTCTGTCTTCTGTGACTGAACTGCATGACTTCTTCAATAATGGAGATTCAACCTTCTACCTCTGGGAGGCAACCATGGGCAACAGTAATGGCCTAGAATGGTTAGGGAGTCTCTTGCACAGCTGTAACCAACTTCTCATGCCTTGTGTGGGTGATTTTGTTAGAAAATCTATGGCTCTTGTGGGGAGAGTTATCAGCATTATCATTTACACTCTAAAATATGCATATTCAGACCTATATGTATTTTAGGCATTTTTCCTTAGATGGATAATATTGAAGGAATAGATGGATTCCTTATGACTATTTAGACATCCTTACCATTTTTCTTCAGTATTTATATCTGTCATTTCTCCATAATTAAATCCCTCCCTGTTTTTCCATTTGCCCCTTCAGATCACTTGTTCCATGTTACTCCCTTCTCTATTACTCACCCACCCACCCACACCCCACAGTGCTCTCCTTTTACTTTCCTGGTTACTACAGTCACTCCAGGTTGTGGACTCACATCTGAAGATTTGAAGCTAGGAACTTCCTAGGAGAGAGAACAACCATTGTCTGTCTTTCTGGATCTGGGTTACCTCACTCAGAATGATTTTTTCTGGGTTCATCCATTTACCTGCAAAGCTCGTGGTTTCAATTTTCTTTACAGCTGAATTGTATTCCATAGTGTACCACACTTTCACTATCCATTTGTTAGTTGAAGGACATTAAGGTTGTTTACCTTTTGTAGCTATTATGAGTAGAGCAGCAATGAACATGCTTGAGCAAGTGTCTGAGAAGTAGGATGTTGAATCCTTTGAGCATTTGCCAAGGAGTGGAACATCTGGGCCATATGCTATATTTGCTTAACTGAGGATTTTCTATATTGATTTTGAGAGTGGCTAGATTTTTTTTTGATAGGGCTTTCAATCCCTATGGTTTTGCTTTTGATGTTGTTGGTTTAATTATCCACAGTATTCCTCTTCCTTCTCTATGGGAATTAGTGGTTTGCTGTCTTTCCCATGGTTTATTACTTCCCAGTTCCTATATTTATCTATTCTTCAAATGAAATTTATTATTTCCCATTTTCTTAGGGATAATTCCTCTGATTTTTTCCTTTATATATTTTGCTTTTGATGTGTTGTCTTCTGTCCTGCTTTGTTGAAATGAATTGTTTTACTTCAAAAATACCTTGAACTGCACTTACATATCCATCAGTTTTAATATAGGATTTTTTGGATGCAATAATATGTTTGGTAGTGATTTTTTTTTTCTCCAATCCTAAAATGTTGTTGCATGATCTTCTGACTTTGGGAATCACTGGCCAGATACCTGATGTATTCTGTTGCTTGAGTCTTTTCATGTGGTTTGACATCCTTTCAGTATTAACTTTTTCTTTTTCTTTTTGATCCCTTATAAAAAAAAAAAGGCCACCAAGCCATCTATTCATTGATCCTGAAAGAGAAACTTAAAGAAGAGAAACAGAAAGAAATGGCTGGTTCTCCAGTAAACATGTCCCAGGTCAGTGGTCATGTCCACTCCTTTTCTAGTAATGTTGCATATTCAGACATTGCAAACCTATCACTTTCTGGTTCTGATTATATTTTAAATTTTATTATAGAAAATATACAAACAAACAAGAACAAAATTATACACTGAAAATAACCAGACCTACAGAGTATGCATCCTGATGTACTTTCATGTAGTTAGAGTAGTCATTGGGAACAGAAGCTCTTGAGCCTCACATGGGATTTTATATTTTCACTATCAAATATATTATTCTGAACTTGTCTACTACAAAAAAAAGAAAACCGACAAAATTAGAACTAGAAAAGCACTTAGCTTGATATCCTTTTTTAAAACTTGTGTTCATTACCTGCATTGAGTCCTACCTCAACCCTGATATTTAACCTTTCTTGTTCTTTTTTCTCTATTTTCTGCTGTGCCCACTTGTATGTTGTTTTCATATACACATGTGGTTGACTAGATTCTGCAGACAAGGGAAAACGTGTTTTCTTCTTTCTGCCACTGTATGACTTCACTTACTGGTTGCATATTTTAAATCCTTCCATCTTCCTACAAATTTTATTACATTTTTTCTTCTGCTGAATAGTATTCCTTTTTAATGTATACCATTTTCATTGTACATTCATCTTTTGTTAGGCAATTTACTTGATTACATAATTTTGCTATGATGAATAATGGAGCAATGTATCTGGGGTGTAAATATCTCTATGTTGGGGTATGCAGTTCTCTGGTTATCTTCCCAGGAGTGACAATCCTGGGTCATGAATTAGTTCCACTTCAATTTTTTTTCAGTAATCTACAAACTGATTCCCACAATGGCTATATTATTTCACAAACCCCCACACATAAAACAGTTAATGACAGTCCTTTCTTCTCTACATCCTCTCAGCATTTATTGTCAGGTTAGTTAATAACAGCCATTCTCAGCCTGGGGTGATGCACTATTTCAAAGTAATTTTAGTTTGTGTTTCCATGATGGCATTTTAAAGATCCTGAAGACTTGAAATATTTATTGGCCATTTGTGTTTTTTGTCTTTAAAAAAGTCTCTGTTCACTTCATTTGCCTATTTGCTGACTAGCAGTTTTATTTCCTTGGTATTTAGTTTATGTAATTCTCAGTAAATTCTAGGTATGAGCCCCTATCCAAAATGTTTCAGGTACAAATTCACTCCCATTCGATACAGCAGGAATACTAAAAAGCACATTGAGGACTACAAAATTCAGACACAATAACTCAACTTTTCTCCAGAACCATTCTTCTGTGCTATATTAGGAAAGCACTGAAAAGTGACTATAATTCTCAAACAATTTAATATCTTCATTTACTCACAGGAAGTCTATGTCACTTCTGAATGCGTCCTAAGTTTCTACACATACATGTACAACTTAGCTGCAACTGAAATCATTATTTGGCATGGTTTTGGATTTCGCTCAATTTGTATAATTCTTTCAGAGTGAAATATTCTTCAGAACCTCTGAAATTGTACTTGTCTAAGTTGCCTTATGCCTATTTCTTGAAATTTTAGATTATATCAAATGTGGCTGATGTAGATTTTTCTATCTGCTTGGTAGTGTCTCAAATATTCTTATAAAAGCAATCTCACATGTTACCTCTTCTTATATGTTAGTGTAAAACTTGATAGTATACAGTGCTGTTACACTCATATTACAGTGGGGGAAAAAATAAAATTCTTTGCCTATAAAGTTAATAATGAATTCTGCCTTCCTTTCTCTTTAATGGGCTAGCATTGCACCTAGAATGTAAAGATACATATTTAGCATGTTATAATATAATTATAGAGTTTACAGAATTTATTCACTATCAATATTTTACTGTGATCCTCAGGTATAGCATTTAAAGCACATTTCCTCATCACCATTTTCCTTCTGACACATGTACACTCTGATCCTGTAGGACATAAACACAGCATCCATAAAAGATAGATAACCAGGTCCATCCTTAAATGCCTGTTGTTTCGTGTATATGCATGTGAGACTATTGTTTAATTCTATATTCACAGAGTTAAGAAATTTATTGTACAAGGTGACTATATTAGAAATCATTTTTGGTTGACTAATTGTCTTCACTCATCTACATTTCCTCAAGTTTCCTAACGTCTAGGAAAGCACTCGGTCCAGGATCACCTGCTCAAACTGTACTTTTTGTTTCAGGGTCTGTTGACTTTCAGGGATGTGACTGTGTACTTTCCTCAGGAGGAGTGGGAATGCCTGGACTCTGCTCAGAGGACTTTGTACATTGATGTGATGTTGGAGAATTACAGCAACCTGGTCTCTGTGGGTGAGAACATTTTGCTTCTAGAATTTCTATCTCATCATTTGTATGTACTGACTTCATAGGTTATAAACTCCATTAAGCTGCCATGGAAACAATAGGAGACTATTGAGAGACTGGTAGGAGAAAATAACTTTTTCATGGAATTTACTTTTTTCTTTCCATTTTCCATGTTAGCAGTATCATGGACCTCTCATTTTGGTTTCAGAATGCATTCAGAAACTTAGTATCATATAGTATTTTTACCCATATTTTAGAACTCCATGTCCATCATTGTACTGCCATGGTTTTGAATTCTGAGAAGAAATTCAAGGTATGGAAACTGAAAATTCTAATAGCAATTGGAAGTCATTCCTGTATTCATCTACTATGTGTTCTCTTCATGTAAGGAGCAGAATACTATGTTAGATGTCTTTATTCTTTCTACAATTCTAGCATGGGTAATGGGTTACCTCACAGGACATTTGGATTATTGTAGCAAGGCAAGCTTGGTCACCTGTGCAGAGAGAATGAAATTGCCCTGGAATGTCGAGAGAAGAGAGTAGTCATAACAAGGGTGGGCTAGTGAATGAACAGGGCAACAATCATGGCTTCCAGTTAAAGAGAAAACAAGAACTGAGAATGTTTTTGTGATATTCAATTCCACTTGAAAAGACTCTTGATCTTTAACTTAGTGTAGTCTTCTGGCTCCAGGATACATTCTGTCTGTGGTAATTTCTGTTAGAAGCTGTTGTGTCTATTGCACCTGAATTATGATGACTTAATAATTAGTACAAAATGAAGTTTTATTTGACTGTGCTGAAATGAGACTGAAATAATTTTCCAAATTTTAAGTCTATTGTGAGAGTCCATGGATTAGGATTATTCTGTAATTGCCTTTCTTGCTGTTGTGTCTTCATATTAAAATCTTCATTTTATTTTCAGTAGAGAACACACAAACCCCGTTCTGGGAAATACTCTCAGGAATCGGTGTACAGAGTGGACTTGAGAATAACCCTATCAGGAAAATTAAGAAACACAGCAGTGTGTGGAGCTCAGACAGTGAGGGATAGAAACTAGCAATAGCTGTCCATGATAGCCCTGCCTCAAATGATCTAGAGCCTCTAATGTCTGGCAGAACTGTCTTTACATCCATTATTATTTTTTTCTTTTCCTCCTCCCCCCCTCCCCGCCCCATTTTTTCAAGATAGGGTTTCTCTGTGTAGCTTTGGAGCCTGTCCTGGAACTTGCTCTGTAGA
>LOJH01086192.1:0-10919 GCA_001685095.1 Ellobius talpinus
TGGTACCTTTTCTTAGTAAGGCATTCTCATCTTGCTTCCTCTGTGTCTGGCTGGGGACTGAATCTTTGTCTTTCCTTTTCCCAGAATTCTCTTAGTCTGGTCACCCTACCTATAATTCATGCCTGGCAACTGGCCAATCAGCATTTTATTAAACTAATACAAGTGACAAATCTTTACAGTTTACAAGAGCATTATCCCACAGCAGACATGTCTGGAACCCTGCACATGGTCCCTGTACAGAAGAGCTAACATGTCAGCTTAACACTTCAGCCTTTAAAAAGGATGCTTTAGCTGGGCTCTGGTGGTGCACAACTTTAATCCCAGCACTTGGGAAGCAGAGGCAGGGGGATCTCTGTGAGTTCAAGGCCAGTCTGGTCTACAAAGTGAGTTCCAGATCAGTCAGGACTGCTTACACAGAGAAACCCTGTCTCTTCCCTCCACCCAAAAAGAAGCTTTTAGGTCAATCCTTGGCTGATCTCTTAGAACTCAGATTTCTGGAAGGTTTCCACTCCCTAAGAGAGAAGGATGACTTACTGCATCTAAACAGTATAAATAATATGGTTTGTGTAAAATACCTGCTTCCTGGGAGTCCAGAATTCAGATATATACTACAGGTGCCTACACCACATGCAGTCCCCAATATAAACCTTAGGCAGATACCTTGCCACACCTATAGTAATATCCTGTGGAACTGCATTGAAGAAAGACTTGTAGAAGCTTGTGCCTTGTTTTTTGAAGGCTTCACCCTGTGAATCTTTTCCTTTTCCCACATTTTCTCCACATTCTTTTACTGTTAAACATCTTAGCTGAGAAAGGAATATATTAGAGTCCCACAAGTCCTCTTGTGAGTTTGGACACCAGGATGGTCATGGAGACTCTTAGCATATTCCCTTCAGCTGACCTGCTCCCAATATTGTATCCTACACTCAGAGAATTGGAAGTCCCCCCCACAAAATCCTTAAAATACAAAGAGTAAAATAAAATGAACCTCAAATGACAGAAACAAATAAATAAAAGAAAAATTAAAAATAGTAACAACAAAAATTTTTTTTCCCCAGAGTTTCTCTGTGTAAACAGTCAAGGCTGTCCTGAATTCACCCTGTAGACCAGGCTGGCCTCAAACAGAGATCCACCTGCATCTGCCTCTCCAAGTGCTAGGATTAAATCCACCACCACCTAGCAAAATACAGTATTTTTAAGGGCACAGAAAATATTACACTCCTAAAATAAATGCAAGAAATTTTTTTGTTTTTTTTTTCGAGACAGGGTTTCTCTATGTAACAGTCCTGGCTGTCTTGGAACTTGCTTTCTAGACCAAGCAGGCCTTGAACTTACTGAGATCAGTCTGCCTCTGCCTCCCAAGTGCTGGGATTAAACGCGTGCACCACCACCGCCTGGCTAGGATAAACATCTTAAAAGATTGATCCAAAAGGTCAAAAATATATCTTAAAAGTCCAGAATAAATGGAAAGGAAGAAATTATGCTGGTGTCAATTTTAGCAAAGAACAGGGAAAAGACAATGTTCTAGTTTACTATCTGCTCTGTGATAAAACACATACCAAACCCAACATGGTGAGGAAAGGGCTTATTTCTTCCCAAGTGCATCAAGTTGACAACCAAACTAACCAGGACAAAGGGGACCTCAGAGTTGAAAGGATGCCACCAAGTATATAAAGATATATAAGTATATATAACCACACTGAATAAAACAAAAGAAAACATAACTGCATACTTATACAATTTCATATAACAAAAAAAGAAGATACTAAAAACTTGTTGAAAAGGAAATATAATCTATTTATAAATGAACAAAAAACACATAACAGATTTTTAAACAGCAATACCAACAGTACACATACTGGAATTAAGTCTTAAACATTCTGAAAAAAAATCTAGAGTTGGATTCAACCAAACCAGAATTCCAGTATTAAGGTAGACTATAGGAAGAGGGAACCTCAGTTAAGATTTGCCTAATCAGATGATCTGTGGGGACTTTTTTGACTGCTGATTTATGTAGGAGAGCCTAGCACACAATGAATGGTTCTGTCTCTAGCTAGGTGAGTCTGGGCTGTATAAGAAAGAAATCTAAAGGTGTGATTAAAAGTAAGCCAGTAAGTAACATTCCTCCATTGTCTCTGATGCAGTTTCTCCCTTGAGCTCTTGTCCTAGCCTCCTTTAAAGATGGACTATACGTAACCTGCAAACTGAAAATGACATGCTATATGTCTTAGTTAGGTTTCTATTGCTGTGAAGAGACCCCACGATAATGGCAATTCTTTCAAAGAAAATATTTAATTGTGTGTGGTTTCAGAGGTTTAGTCCATTTTCATGGCAAGGAGCATGAAAGCATAAAGGCAAATGGTGCGGGAAAGGTAGCTGAGAGTACTACATCTTGCAGGCAACAGGAACTGGTCTAAGTGTCACACTAAGGGAAGTTTGAGCAAAAGAGACATCAAAGCTCACCCCCACAGTGACACACTTCCTTTAACAAGGCCATACCTGTTAAGTTGGGAGCATAGCCCCAGCCCCTGGCCTGGGAGTTGCTTTGCTCTGGACTCCAAATCCCAGCATGCCAGGTCCTGTCCCTTCCCTGGGGGGCGGGGGAGGTCAGGACCACACCCACAGGGTATTTAAGTGCGCTCCTAGAGGAGAAACACGTGGTTTTCGGGTCTTCATGGGCTCCCTGCTGTCCTGTCTCCCGCCATGCACTCGGCCACCAGAGAGNCTGGCCTGGGAGTTGCTTTGCTCTGGACTCCAAATCCCAGCATGCCAGGTCCTGTCCCTTCCCTGGGGGGCGGGGGAGGTCAGGACCACACCCACAGGGTATTTAAGTGCGCTCCTAGAGGAGAAACACGTGGTTTTCGGGTCTTCATGGGCTCCCTGCTGTCCTGTCTCCCGCCATGCACTCGGCCACCAGAGAGTGTCATTCTTAATAAAACGATGGGCATTTTGATTTGGTTTGATTTGACCTAATTGGATTTCTTGCGCCGGCAGAGCTGCCCTTTTCTTATCAATACCTACTCCAACAAAGCCACACCTCCTAATAGTGCCATTCCCTATGAGATTATAGGGGGCCAATTACATTCAAACTACCAAACTAAGCAAAGCTAAGGACCTGAGTTTGATTCTCCATACCCGTTAAGAAGGAGGTACTGTAACAGCATCTCTGGGAGGCAAGGCAAATCCCTGGTATGTTCTGGCAAGCCTACCTAATCAATGAGCTCCCAGTTTCTGGAAAGCACTGGACTAAATGTATCACCAAAATCATCAAAAGTGAACTAGAAATAGTGAGATGGTTCAGTATTTGCCACACAATCCTGACAGTCTGAGCTCTGTCTCCAGAACCCACAATAGAAGAGAACTGACTCCAAAAGTTATTCTCTGACCTTCATATATGTGTGCACAAATACACACAAAATAATAATAAACAAACAAAAACCCAAGTAAACCACCCAGGCATGGTGGGACATGCCTTTAATCCCAGCACTCAGGAAACAGTGTCAAGTGCATCTCATAGTGAGTTCCAGGTCAGCCAGGAATCCACAGTGAAAGTATTTCAAACAAAACAAACAAACAAAAACAAAACAGGATCTAACAGCAAAGGAAATACACCAGGAAAAATGACATCAGAACAACCCAGGACTCGGGCTGTAGAGACAGTTCAGTAGATAAAAAACATTCACTGTCCTTATAGAACAACCTAGCTCAATTCCCAACACCAACCTGCAGCTCACAATAGACTGGAACTCCAGTTCCAGATCTGATGCTCTCTTCTGGCTTCTGTAGGCACTGCATGTATGTGGTACATTTATAGACGCATAGATAAAACACTCATACACATAAAACAAAAATAAATAAATCTTAAAAAAACTCAGAGCTATGGCTATGCTTCAAAGCTAGACAACATTTTCTAGTCTTTTCATTCAGAATTCCATTTTAATTCCAGTTTTGACTTCTTAGAGCTCTTGCTCTTATGGCTTCTTTCCATGCTGCTCTATTGTGCAAATCTATTTTCTTACCTCTTTAAAGATATTTGTCCTGAAAGATCAGACAAGAGTGTAAAGATGGGAAACATGAAGAAGCAGTCATTTAAAAAATGAAACCGACAGAGCCCTGCATTGTCTGGTCTATTTGGTGGCATTAAAACATTTAGAAGAGAAATTCAAAGAACGATGGAAACTTAAATGAACAAAAGAAGCAGTTTCAACTTATCATTTGGCTCTAAAGCTAATATTTATCTAGTCATAATAATAGAAAATCTAAATAAGTTTCTCATTTAACCAAACACAATCTCTGGAGGTACTAACATTTCAATGGAGAAAAATTCAAATCTTAATACAACCTATCAGACTTTCCACCCACTCACCCCTAAAATTGCATATTTCATACTATTAGCATTCCAAAATTGAAAGCTGAACATGCAGCTGTGGGTGAAAGCAAGCTGAAGGCAACTGTAAAAATAATAATAGTAATGATCCTTCAAAATTGAGTACCGAAAGCATTAGTGTCCTAGCTAGCTTTAATTGTTAGATTTTACAGCCCTCTGACAGGAACACCTCAATTGAGGGACTGCCTCAATCAGATTTGTCAATGGGCATGTCTGTGAGGAACTGTCTTGATTATTAATTGATGTGAGAGGCCCAGTCAGCTAAGGGTAGTCTCATCCCTGGGCAGGAGGTCTGGATTATATGAGAAGACTAACTATGCATGAGTCTTTGAGATACCTAAAAAGCAAGACAGCAATCATTGCTCCTCCATAATCCCTGCCTTGAGCTCCTGCCCTGACTTTCTTCAAAGACAGACTATTACCTGGAAGTGTAAGTCAAATAAACCCTTTCCTCCCCAAGTTATTTTTTGGTCAGAGTGTTTATTATAGGAACAGCAAGGAAACTAGATCAACTAGGTATTTTTATTTCTTTGTATTTTTGCAATATTTATTTAATGAAAGGTGATACATTACCAAAAATATGAGACTTCAAATTTAGTATTTGGGGAACAAAAGTGCAAATGTTGCATTGTAGTGATTATTCTGACATTTAAAATTATTTTGGATGAGATACAGCATGCAAATCATAGTACACATTTAAAAACTATACAACTTAATATATTCTTTTTTATTTTAATTTTTTAAAAAAATGTATGTACATTAGCATGAGGGTGTTGGATCCTCTGGAACTGGAGTACAGACAGTAGTGAACTTCCATGTGGGTGCTGGGAATTGAATCTAGGTCTTCTGGAAGAATAGTCAGTGCATTTAACCACTGAACCATCTCTTCAGCCCTTTTATTTTATATGTATATTGAAAAAGGGTATCACTATGTAATTCTGGTTGTCCTGGAACTCACTGAGTAGACTAGGCTGGCCTTGCCTCTGCCTCCCAAATGCGTGGGCCACCACCCCTCAACAGCATTTTGTTTGTTTTTGAGATGGTTTCTCTGTGTATTCCTGTTGTCCTGGAACTTATCACTCTGCAGACCATGCTGGCCTCGAACTCAGAAATCTGCCTGCTGTAGTGATAGTTTGTGCTCTAACAAACAAACCTTGCCTGAAGATCAGAGTGCAGAGGTAAACTACTGGTTAGCCATAGAGGCCAGGCAGTTGTGACACACAACTTTAATCCCAGCACTCAGAGACAGGCAGGTGAATCTCTGTTGAGTTCAAGGTCACCCTGGGCTACAAGAAATTGCTCCAGTCTAAAAGAGAAACAGAGCTGAGTGGTGGTATCTCACACCTTTAATCCCAACACTTGAGAGTCACAGGCCTTTAATCCCAGCACTAAGGAGGTAGAGATAGGAAGGGATATGACCGGGCAGAGAGAGGAATATAAGGCAGAAGGAGACAGGAGCTCACCTGCAGTCTGAGAATTCAGCCTGAGGATTCAGCCTGAGCATGCAGTCTGAGGATTTGTAGAGGAGGATTGCCCCTTCAGTCTGAAGTTAAGTCATTCTATTCTTGTAAACATTACTAAGCTTTCCTGATCACTATAAACTACTCTCAGAAGCAAAGGTAAAGAAATACTATATTTTATAACTTCTCTTCCTAAAATATACTTAAATTTAAGTAGTAAGACACCAAAAATCTTGACAAGTAGGGATAGCAAAACATGATCTTTAAGCCTATGAGAAAGCAAGGTCAACAGAAAATATAAATTCTGAGGTGTCTTAGTTACTGTTGTTGCTGTGAAGAGACACCATAACCAAAACAACTTTGAAAAGAAAGCATTTAATTGTGAGCTTGCTTATAGTTACAAAGTTAGTCCATTATCATCATGGCGGGAAGCAACCAGGCATGGTGCTAGGGCAGTAGCTGAGAGTTTTCCATCCTGACCATCAGGCAGCAGGCACAGATAAAGAGACTGGACCTTGTGTGGGCTTTTGGAACCTGAGCCCACTTCCAGTGGCAATACACCTTCAACAAAGCCACACCTTCTAATCCTTTCTAAACAGTTCAACACCTGGGGGCTAAGCATGCAAACGCATGAGGCTATGGGGGCCATTCCCATTCAAACTACCCCAAAGGAAGCACTTTGATTTTGCAAGCAAATTATCTGTAGCAATGTTGGTTTCAAGAGGGTGCATTCAAAGTTTTTCCTTTTACTGAATAAAACCGGTGTTTGTACATTCTAGCTCCCTCCCTCATAAGAACAGTAACTGTACTATTCCACAGTCTCCAATATGCACTCATTTTAGAAGTCCATACTACTCTCAGTCTTTGAAGACTTCAGATTAAGTTACAACACAAACAAACAAAAAGCCACCTAATGCCAGCAGTGGACTTCTCTCATACGAACTGGATAAGAATTGGTACTCCTTTTCACTCAAGCCAACCCGGGGGCCTGAGAAAGGGCAAAGGCGACTGAAACAGTGCCACCAGAACGTGACTCAAAAAACTGGAGCCAAGAATGACATAACACGAAAGCATTCCCTTTCTCCACAATGCCTGTCATTCTCTCCATTCCCAAGAATTCACACAAACACCCCCAAAGATTGGGAGCGTGCAAGAGGGTACTGCAAGCCAGCTGGATTGAGTATGAGCAATGCAGTTCATCACTCCAAACGTTCATTCAGCCAGCTCCATCCAGAAAATCAAAGGAGATTCCAGCCAGAATGATGAACCACAGGAGCGGACGCTTCCACTCAGTGACCACAACGCCTACATGCAAACAGTGTCCCTTGTGACTCAAGAAACATGCCAGTCTCTGCCCTGATTAGCAGGGCCGCTGCCTCTCCTACGCTGAGTTGAGGGTCAGTTACTCCAACTACCAGGTACCGCCCACTTTTCCTCTGCCGGCGGCAGGCGCGGTGGCCTCTATTAAACACTTTTAGAATCCAAACCTGGGTGAATGGCAGTGGGTGAAATCACACACGTGGAAAAACACAGCCTTTCATGAACGTCCCCAAAGCGGTGCATGGCTCCTTTGATTTTTCCCATTCAATATTTTTTTTAAGTGCTGAAGATGGAACTCAGGGAGCTTTGCCGACTAGGCAAGCGCTCCACCCCCGAGATTCCGCAGCAGCCGCCCCCACCCGAACTTTCTTTGATGAAAGAATTACTAACCAAGTAAGAAAGCTCGAAAGTTACTCTTTTCGGGGTGGGGAGATGCGTTGGTCTTACATTCGAACGTCTACCGTCTTGACATCAAAAACTATTTTGGGATGAGGCACGCAAGTTATGCAAGTGTCATTTTTTTTTAAGAGAAAGATTTTCAAAACCAAGCTCATCCCGGCCATTTTGCTGCACCGACGCTGCGCGGCCACCCCTCCACCTGTCCTCTCAGCCCCTCACTCCAGCCCCCCACCCCCCGGCGTGTGCGCTCCTTCGCAGGACCCGCTTCGTGCGGAGCGGGTCCAGACTGGCCAGGGAGTGTGGCCGCGCCTGGGGCCAAGGGCCTGTGCAGCACAGGGGGTGGTGTC
This sequence comes from Ellobius talpinus, assembly GCA_001685095.1. Lineage (NCBI taxonomy): Eukaryota > Metazoa > Chordata > Mammalia > Rodentia > Cricetidae > Ellobius > Ellobius talpinus. The sequence continues at coordinate 7,914 of LOJH01086192.1, forward strand.
GCCAAGGGCGCAGGCCATGACGTCCCTAGCTTTTAACTGACAGCCAGCCACCTCCCACACGCCCAGCGTTCGGCGCTGCAGCCAGGGAGTGACTGACAGTTACGGGGGCCTGGCGGCCCGCCCCCTGAAGCCCTAGCGCAGGCGGCTAGGGGCACGAGGGACGTGGGGAGCGCTCACCGCCTCAGGGAGTCCGACACCTGCAGCGCCCCGGCGGCCCCGGACTTGGGGCTCGGCGTCGCTGCGGGAACGCCGGCCCTGGGCATCGCAGTCCACGCAGTTCCGAGTGCCTGCCTCACCTCCCTCGCCTCTGCCGCGTCCTCAGGCGTTGAGCTCCGTGCAGGGAACCACCCATCAACAAGGCAGCCAATGGGCATCGAGCGCGGGAAGCCTGGGGCGGGGCCCGGCCAGCTGGTCTCTCCAAGGCGCTCAGGGCTCAGCGAAGCCTCAGCGAGGTTTCAGACTGGAGCTGACCAGCAGAGGGAAAAGGTCTGTATGAGAGACGTGCTTCTGATCTGGAGGGAGCTTTCCTTCTTAGACAAATCGGTCTTGACTGCGTGATGGTTAATACTCGACTTGATAGGGTCTAGAATCACCCAGGAGACAAACCTCTGGACACATCTGTGCGGAAGTTTCTAGACTAGGTAAGCAGAGGTGGTACGGCCCATCCTGACTGTGGGCAACACTGTCCCTAGGGCAGGGGGTAGGCAGGTCATGGACTGAAAAGGAGAAATGGAACCGCGCACCAGCATTCATGGCTCTGCTTCCTGAGTGAGGGCGCAGTGTGACCTTATGCTCCTGATGCTTTGACCTCCACCATGACCCTCAAACTGTGAATCAAACAAAGGTGTTTTTTTTTTTTGGTCGGGTATTTGTGTTTTGTTTTGTTTTGGTTTTTCGAGACAAGGTTTCTGTATGTAACAGCTCTGGCTGTCCTGGACTCACCCTGTAGACTCTGCTGTTCTCGAATTCACAGAGGTCCACCTGCCTCTGCCTCCCTAGTGCTGGGATTACAGGTATGGGCCACCACCACCAGGCAGGCATTTGTTATTTTTAAAAGGTGTATTTTTGTATGTGTGAATGTTTGCTTGCAGGGACGTGCCCAGAATAATGTAGTATACCAACTGTCTGTCTGCTCATTACTTTTGCTTATTTTTCTTTTTTAGCTCGGTATGGCTGAAGATTGTAAATGCCCCCCTAAAGCTCGTTGTTGAAGGCCTGACTTCCAGCAGGTGGTGTTAGAAACTTTCCAACATAGTGCACACTTAGAGGTAGGGGATCATGACAGCCCCGCCCTCCAAAGACTTTCTCTTACATTAGAGTGGCAATGAGGTGAATTGTCTAGCCATGGCTGCCTGTCTCACCACAGAGCCAAAGACCGTCGGAGCAAGTGAACATGGACCAGAAGTTCTGACATCGTGAGCCAAAATAAACCTTTCCCTCTGGGATTTGTCTCAGGGATTTTGTCACAGAAAAGGAAACCTAACACACAAACATACACAAATCAGTATATTAGGGTGTCTGGTTCATCACATCCTTAAATGTTTTAATTAAATTTGTTTACTTTCATGTGTTCTCACACATCCATGCACACTGGAACAGGTACCACAACATTTGTGTAGAGATCAATTTGCTGGGATCAGTTTTTGCCTTCCATCATGCTGAACTTGGGTTGTGAAGGCTTGGCAGCAGGTGCCTTTTCCCACCTAGGCATCGCAGAAGTCTACATAGCTTTGAGTTTTTTAAAATTAATTTTTTATTTTTGAGGGAGGGTACACATGTGTGCAGATTCTCACTTATGTTTGTGCAGGTCACCCATGGGTATCACCCCACTGAAACTGACCACCTAGTTTTTGACACAAGTCCTCTCACCAGACCTGGGGCTTGCTGATTCAGCTAGACTGACTGCCCAGCAAGCCCCAGAGACCCTCCTGTCTCTGTTCCCCAGCACCAGGATTCCAAGTCTGAGCCACCAAGCTCAACTCTTTAAATGGGTGCTCTGGATCAAATTCAGGTCCTTTTGGTCCAGTCCTCATGTGTGCATAACAAGCACTTTACTATGAGCTGTCCCTGCCCACAGTACATCTCTTTATGGAGCATACTATCTGGATAATGAACTGTCTGTCTGCTCATTACTCACAATACATCTCTTTATGTAGTGTACTATCTGGATAATAATGAGCAGTCTGTCTGTTCATTACCTTTGCTTATTTTTCTTTTTAGTTGGCCTTTTTAAAATTGCAGATTTTATATGTATTGTGTAGATGTGTATAATAATTAGTCCATTGTTAATAATTTTTTGTCTTTTACACACCTTATCTTTTGGTTTAATTTACTATATTTTGGCAAATGACTGTTTTCATTTTCACTTAGTCAAATTAATTGATTTTTAAATGTTTTTTAGAGTTTTTGTTTTTAATCTTAGAAAGTTTGTCATTGCTATTTTAAAAAATAGGACACAAACTTGGGAGAGGGTGGAAAGGTTCTGTATGTATCTAGGAAGAGTTGGGAGGAGTTTGGGGTGAATAAGCTCAAAATACATTCTGTGCATGTATAAAATTCTCAATGAATTAATTAAAATATATTTTTAAAAGTCTATCACTACCCCCTAAGATTTAGAAAAAGTTTCCTATGGTTAATTCCCCCAGTAATCTATAATGCATATTACCTATAATAAAAATAATCTATGGAATGACAAATAAATCAGAGCAAAGGATATGAACGGATAATTCTTTACAAAAGGCATACATATGCCAATAAGCACATAAAATATGTTTAACATTAGTAGCTGCTAATGGTTTAAGTATGAAATGTGCCCTATAGGTCCTCAAGTATTGAAGCAGTGTTTCAGAGGTGAGAAAATTGGAGATGTGATTGATCGTTGAGGGCCCTGCCTTCATCAATAGACTTAAAGCACTGAGAGATTAAAAGTCTAAATAATCAGGAAATAGTACAACTGTAACATGAGGGCCGGCTTGTTGGGGTTTCTGTCCTGCCCGGTACCCCACA
>LOJH01086294.1:0-15727 GCA_001685095.1 Ellobius talpinus
TCTCTCCCTCCCTTCTCTCTCTTCCTCCCTCCCCTTCTCTCTTTTCTGCCACTCTTTCCCCCAGGGACCAGTTTCTGTCCCCTCTCTTTTTCATTCTCTTCTTCTTTCTCCTCTTCCAATAAACCTCCTATGTGAGCCTTGTTGCATGGCATAACTTGACTTCATTTTTTTTTATTCAACAGAGTTGTCTTAGGTAAGGAGGATGTAGTGCAAGAAGAGTTGGTGGCTGAATCTATTTCTACCATATAGATGAAAGAGCATGCATTTGGTTAATTCTGAATGTGTTATTTAACTTCTTTTGCATTACTGTTTTTTTAACCTGTAAAATGTATTTATTTCACAAATATTAAGCTTAAACCATTTCCTAGCTTCCAGGGATACAACAAGAAGGAGGGTGTAGTTTCAGACTCAGGGAACTTAGATTTTGCTGACCTAGCATAAAGTCAACCTAGTCAGAAACAAAGAACATTCGGTTATTTGGGACTAATTAGGATTGCAATCTGAGCAAACACTGATCCGAGCAATCTTAGAAATGAGCTTCAAGGTTTTACAAAATGACAGCTGTATTTATAGATGTGAGCCGGAGGAGGCTGGTAATTTTAACACTCATTAGGAATGATAGGTGCTGGCAAAATCCAAGTTGCTTTGTAAGAGACATCGGGTATGGTCTCACTTTCTTGATTATTTGGGCGGTAGTTAGGGAGAAGGGCCAGTTGTATGAAGGGTCAGGAGGGTTTAGCGGTGATTCAGAGGTCAACTCTAGGACTGGGGTCAGGGTGTCTGGGGCTAGTCTGAGAGGCCCCGCATTGCCTTTCTTTTGGACTGTGAGATGCTACATTTATCAGGTGGATCTGCAACCAAGTCAAAAGGTTCAGTTAGAAGCAGATGTCTGGGATGTCATTAACAATGGCCTTTTGACTACATTTTAAATGACCCCCAATACTGCTCCAGTTTGATTTTTTTTCCTCGACAATTCCAATTTAGGGAGCGAAAATGGGGCAGAAGAGACATGAGCAAATGGATGTTAACAATTTCAGCTAATGATATGGGCAATAGAAAAACAAATTAGCGGAAGCATGAATTCTGTCAGATTGTCTTGTGGGTGAAAATAAGTCATATAAATGAAAGCCCTGGCCATAGGAAGAGCACAGCTGACATTAATGGCTTCTCTGGCTTTGCTCGGAAGCATAGCAGCAGGAGGTGGTGACCGGTTCTCCAGGCACGACTTCGTTGCCTCTCTTAGCTCTTGGAGAAGATGTGTATGGTGGTTTAAAAGAAAATGGCCTCCAGAGGGAGTGGCATTATGAGGAGGAGTAGCTTTGTCAGGGTGGGTGTGGCATTGTTGGAGGAAGTGTGTCACTATGGAGGCGGGCTTTGAGATCTTGTATACGCTCAAGCCACGTCCTGTGAGACAGACCACTTCCTGTTGCCTGTTAGATAAGATGTGGAACTCATGGCTACTTCTCCAGCACCATGTCTGCCTGCTCACTGCTATGTCCCAGCATGATGATAATGGACTGAACCTCTGAAAATGTAAGCTGGCCTCAATTAAATATTTTCCCTTTTAAGAGTTACTGTGGTCATGGTGTCTCTTCACAGCAATAGAAACCCCAACTAAGACAATGTCCCTTGCAGGAGGAGGCACGGTGGTACATGCTTGGGGCAAGCAAACTCTAAACCTGGACAAGGCATCTGAATTAGGGTCCATGTCCACCTTGCTCCATGTTCTACAAGGCAATACTTTCTGCCCCTCCAAATGAATTCAGATGGAGTGCCTGGAGCACCAGACAGCCTTGACTGAGAGTCTACACATGAAAAGGAACAGGTGGGAAAAAACCCACAGAATCAATATGACAAATTAGGATGGGGTAGGGTGAAGTAGGGTGACATGTTTAAGAGTGAACCCGACTTTCTGTTTGAAACAGCCCCAGTTCCCCCAATGCAGCTTGACTAGGAGGCCATATGTTTCCTTCCCTTAGGGCTGTGAGATTATATGTTTGCTAGAGGGTGTCTGAGCTTAAGCTTGAAGAGATAACTGGATGCCTTTTTGGCACTTTATTCCTGGCTCTGAGGATCCATATTCCCTATCATGGATGTTCTCAGATTGGCCACTGAGGTGGTAGAGATTTTCAGGTCCCAGGAGCATCTCTGTGCCCTGCCTCTGCTCCCCACACTGACACACTGACATGCCTACAGGTACAAATATGACCTTGTACTTCCCGCTTCATCCTAGTGCCTGAAAGTCTTTTAAGAGATTTCAGAATCTCTCACAGTAATTCATGCGGTTCTAAGTTAATGCATTTGTCCTTCTTCCTTGAGTTGTCTGTGGTCTCTTAAGGTGTAAGTGACACATAATTAGACTCTTTGAGCTCATTTTTGGGGGAGGAGGCTGAGGAAGGAGAGCAGTTCTGTACTGTGCATCCTCCTACGGGGAAGGACGTGTGGCCCGGCATTGCATCCTAGCAACTCTACTTGGACCTTGGGCAGATAACTTAACCTTATTGGTCATCCATGAAATAACAATGCCACTGATGGTGGTATTACTTATTTTACAGAACCATAGTTGAAGAATGAAGAATGATTCTTGGTCTGAAGTGTTTGCTCCTTGCCAGCTCCCTCTCTGTCCAGCAGTTCCCTCTTTGCTCAGGGAAAAGAGCCTTCTGTGTTATCTGGGTCTCACATTTTAGGGAAGAGAGAGTTAAAATTTGAGAATTCATGTAGGAGCTGGTGTGAGACTGCAATACAAGTAACACACCGCGTTTTCAATGGTGCTGTGCTTTAAGAGAGAACATCTCACAGAGACAGCAGAGCCCCTTAAACAGGTTTGAATTTCAGGCTTCCATGACTAAGCAAATTTGGACTGGTGGTATGCATGGGAGCTTGTTGGTGGTAGTGAAGACATCTTTCAAAACCACTTCCTGGCTCCCATCTTTGGTGTTGCAGGACTTTTCCTGGGGATATGGGTACCAACAGAAGAGAGCCAAGACTCTGTCAATGACCATCATGGTAGAGCCAATGAGTTTACTGGAACCACTTAGCAAGAACATGGGTAATGCACAGGTATATAACCACTCCACTGGGAAGTCCCCTGGGTGACAGGGTAGAAATACCTCTGATAGGTCCCGACTCCTGCCAATCCTTTACTTCCTCTACAGTGCTGATTGGAATCTCTGTGGGAGGTGGAGTGTGGTGAGGACTTCCTGAAGCCCCCTGAGTATCCTGATCTCAAAATCAGTAATAACGCCAATGCTTGTGAGGGCTGCAAGTGTGCTGTCACAGCTGTTTTGCTCAGGGAGCATCATGGGGGAGAAACAGCTACACTATGCATGGATCTTAGGAAGTGGGTATTTGTATTGCTTTGCTTTGGGTACAGTGTTGGAGCAACGGGAGGGGCTGCCTTACCTGAGGAGGTGGGTAAGCCAAAGGCTTCTTGTGCCTCAAGAGGTTCTACTAGTATCTGCCTTCAATTATCTGGTGGTAGCTGTCGGCAGGCAGAGTGCATGTGTGTGATTTTATGCATGTTTTACTCGTAACACAAAAGTGCTGTCTGAGCCTGAGTCTGCATTGAAGCCTCCATGGAGAAACCATGTGGGTTGTTCTTAAAAGATCAGTCCGGGGGCTGGAAGGGCATTCTGGGCAGAGAAAGAGACATGCCAAAGGCATTTAGGGAGTGGGGTGACTTGGGGTGGGGTGGACTTCTGGATCATAACATAGCTGCTGGGCCTGGAGTCCTTGGCCAAATTCCGTTCCTACCAGGGCTTTGAAACCAAACTCCCAAGTGGGTGCAGATTCAACACTCCTCTTCTACTGGAATACCGTGTTCTTAATACGTGACCACATTGTCAGCCCAAGTACGGCTGTTTGAGAGTCAAATGTAACCAGCTTGGTCCCTGGGTGACTTAACCTCTATGATCGTTTTGCCCATTTGCTATAAATGACTATCTCTGGCACTTGGTTAATTATGTGATTACAGCACCTAGTGACAAGGAGAAAATTAAAAATCTATGCTGCATCTTCTAGAAGACTTTATTGCTCTATGCAAAAGAGGGCAAATGCAATTTAGCAGAGCTGCTGCGAACAAGAGCTGTTTCCTTCATCTCGTTGCCCACCCCTCCCTCCCTCTCCTCCCCCTGGAGAGGCTGTTCTAGCGATTGACTAAGGCGAGGAAGAGAGCAGGTGTGGAGGTGAACATAAATTACCATTATCCCAGACAACTCTGGACAGTACCGCCCATGGAGAAGGAGCTCAGCCCACTTCCTCCCAATCCCATTAAGTTGCCAGCTGCCAGTGAGGGCATTTGTATAGAATGCAGCCTCACTTGGAGAAAGTGTGTTTGCTCTTTATTTCTTCATGCCAAACCATTCTGACTACATCTCTTCTGAAAGGATCTGAGTGCTTGACAAGTTGAAGAAAAGGGGAGATCCACAGTTCCAAGTTGGCTGGGGCTAGATAGTGAGTTCAAGGCTAGCCTGGGCTACACAGCAAGGTCCTCTTTCAAAGTAACGACATAACAAAACCACACAGTCAAGCAAGCAAGCAAACAGACAAACAGAAAGGGGAAAGTCAGAATGGATATGATTCTTGGAATCAAGAGAACAGAAGTCACCTAGCACATGCACAAGGGTGTGTCAGATGTTGGGCCGTTGTTTGAGCTTTAGCTCCTTCAGGTACCACGGGGCTTTTAAGGTTCCATTTCCCTTAGTACTCCACATCTCCGAAATGAGGAGCCACTTATAATGCATGGTGTTTTAGAACATGTCAAAGTTTAATTGAGCTCCCTTTTTCATTTTTAGTGTTCCATAAAGTAATACATCTTAGAATTGGTGTTTTAGACCTAATGAAAAAAGGTATGGTGCATGCTTGTAGAGGACGAGAAAGAAAATTCACACACAGTTTGTGTGACTCCTTTTGATATTGTTAGAATTCTAATCCTGATGGTCACCTGGACAAGTGACCTGCCCCCACTTGTGATCCAAAGGTATATTCCATGGTTCTTGTTTCCCAGATGGAAAGATTATAACCTAGAGGGAGTAGACAACTCAAAAGAGTACCACAAAGTCCCTGAAACATACCACATTCACTAGATTCACCCCCCCAAAAAAAAACAAAATTAAAGATAGCTGAGAGTCCCAAGACAAGCAAGGTTGCAAAGAGGAGGCCACTTGGAGTGAGCAGAGACCAGACCAGTCAAGGACCCTGGAAGGAGCAGACATCAACCAAATTGCCTAGAAGAAATAGCAACTAATGGAGACACCTGTATGTTTACTGAAGTTTTCTGTCCTGCCCAGTTCCCGCAGTCATTAAGTCCCAAAGAAACACACAGAGGTCTCCATTAATCAAAAACTGATTGGCCTAGTAGCTCAGACTAATTATTAATTCTTATAACTTTTATTAGCCCATTATTCTTGTTTATGTTAGCCACGTGGCTCGGTACCTTATTTGGCGAGGCAGTGACATCTTGCTTTTTCTGTGGCTGGGTCATGACTGCAGACTGAGCTTTCCTCTTCCCAGAATTCTCCTGTTCTCATCGCCCTGCTTCTACCTACTGCATGGCTGTCCCACCTATACTTCCTGTCTGGATACTGGCCAATCAGCATTTTATTAAAATACAATTGACAGGGTACAAACCACTGTCCCACAGCACTTTCCTCCCTTTTTTTAAAACAAGAACTCTCAGAGCAACTGAACCACCGGGGAGGACACCCCCTAACCCGCTGAGCTTCTTGTGGACCATGTAGTGAGCCCCAGGTATCTCACTTTTGTGAACTGTCACTCACGTTCACAAAGATGACAGCATAGGCCACCAGAGTTTTTCACTCGAGATCCGCAGGAGCTTCCCACGGCTCTACAGTGTAGCAAGGCTTCCCTGTTTGAGCTGAATACACTACTACTCGTTTTTCTTCAAACATGAGCTACAAATCCACATTTCTTATCTTGCCTCCAGGGTCTCCAGGGCCTGGGCTCAGTCATTCTCTGCCCTGCTCCCTCCATCCTCACCCCCTGCTCTGGACACTGCTCTCTAGGGCCTTATGGGGTAATGGCTTGATCAGGTCTTAACGTAGAGCATGATTCAGATCTCAGCCCTCCCGGTCCCTATTACTTTGTTTAACTTTTTCCCAAGGGATGGGAGGAGAGGAGGGAGAGGAGACTGGTTGGTATGTAAAATAAATGAAAAAAAATGTTATTTAGATAAAAAATAAAAGTAAAGCTAAAAAAGGAAATTCTTGTTTACTTGCTTAGTTTGCTGTCCCTCAACTTGTTTTTCTTTTTCTTTCTTCCTTTCTTTTTTAATTATGTATTTTATTTATTTTTTATTTAAGACAGCCTTCACTGTGTAGCCCAGGTTAACCTTGAACTCTTAGTCCACCCTGTACCTGCTTCTTGAGTGCCGGGATTGCAAGCATATGCTGCTATGCCCCACTTTCTGTCTACTATCCTAAGAAACTAGGAATCTCAACTGTCTGATGGTTCCAGTTATCTCTTATGACTAGAACAATGTCTGGTTCTCTGTAGATGTTTATTGACTAAATAAGCAATGCTAGAGCACACAGTTGAGGCCAGATTTTAGAGTACTTGGTGCCATGTGCAGGATGCTAGACTTCACACAGAATTGGTTTTCAATCTTTGAACATGGCCGTAATGGTAAGTTTTGAATCCCCAGTTATTTCTCTGCTGCTAATAATAATAATATATATATATTATAATATAGTAATAAGCCAGTCAAACCAAATTAATAAATGCAGGTTTAATGAACAGAGCAAAGCACTCCTGGGTCACCCTCAGGAGGGTGAGAGTTATCACATGGCAAATATGGAGACCAGGTCTTAAGTAGCCTGTAGGCCTGGTCTTGAGGAGCCCAAGAAGTGGCTGATTTTTGAGGGGGTGGGGTTTGAAATGGGAGATGGGGGAGGGGGCTTGGGGTGGAACTTCCACCAGAACATTCCGGATTCTTTGGGTATATGGATGCCAGGGGCTGAGGTGGAGCTTCCACCAGAACAAGTAACCCAGTTAGAAAGTTGAATGTTAGGAGTGCTAAGCCAATTCAGAAGGCTAGAGGGAAGAGACCAACGGGCAAATCAAATCTTGTATGCTAGACAGTTTGACTCTTTGCAAAATAAAAAATGTTTTCCTCATCACTGTCTTGACTTATGCATAAGAAACAGTATTTGAATGTTTCTATAATAACATACACAAAAGTACTAGGGAAATGTTCACTTTGAAATGTCCTTATTTGTTGGGGAATTTGTCTTCCTTTTCTTCCCTGCATTATGTTGCAGACTGCGAGCCCACCAAGGATGAAGACCGTACCGTGTTTATCTCTTCATATGAGCATTTTGCACAGTGGAAAGAACACAGCAAGTGCTTAATGCATGTGTGTGGGATGAATAGATGCAAGAAGTAAATCCTTTTAAGTGTTTTCAGGCATCTGGTTCATTGGAAAAAAGGAAGAAAAAAACCTTCCCGTTAGAGATGCCAAGAGACAGAGCCTTTGATGGACTCAGAGGCCGAGGCAGAGATGAAAGACGAGGGGAAAGATGTTGAGCCTTTGTTTTGGTCTCTTCTCCAGGCTTTATCCTTTCAATACAGAATTTTTCAGGTCATAAATGCAGAAGAGATGTTTCGGTCATTTCTTGGAGCACTGAAAATGCACGCGGCCATAATTCAATGTGTTTTTTCTTTTTGGAGAATGAGAAAATCCTGTTTTCATTTCATTAGTTGTTCCTAAGCTCTGAAGATGGGCAATTAGCCCTTGCCCTCACTGGATGCCTTGGTAAAATTTTAAAACTCGTGGCCCTTGAAAAAAAGCAAAGCAGACAAGCTTATTATTTTTCTGGACTTTTTGTATCTTTGTTATAGCATGTGTAGTCTATTTGGTATCATGGTTATTTGATGGAGTGCTTTTTTTCTCTGCTGGAGTAGAAACCCTTTAAGGTGGTGGTTGTTCTCATTCCTCTCACAGCATGGTGCCAGAATGTAGGAGCTTAATTGATGAAGACTGTACTGTAGTAATTGTGTGTGAAAACACAGGAATGGGTACATTCAATTTTATTTTAGTCTCCTTGGGGAGTAGATATTAATATCGTGCTTCCATCTTTGCCTGAGTTGAAAACATTTCTATTTCATATCAGGATATGTATGTATGTATGTATGTATGTATGTATGTATGTATGTATGTATGTATGNCTATCTATCTATCTATCTATCTATCTATCTATCATCTATCTAATCTATCCATCCTCCAAAAATACAGTTGTTTGTCCTGAAGGACACTGTTCTTCAGGAATTAGGTAGTATCTATGTTATAAAAATCCCTCATTTAGAGACCTCCATTGGTGTCTGTTATGCTTTGAATATGTCTTCTCTCCTTTGAAACTCACATTAATTTTGATTGCTCTTGTGGTGGGAGGTGGGAGTGGTTAGGGATTAATGCCTTGCTTTTGTGAGTGAGTTCTTGCTTTCAAGGGACTGGATGAATCCCATAAGAGCTGGCTGTCATAAAGCAAGGTTACAAATTATGCTTTTTTCTTGATTGGTTTGTACATACCTATTTTCTGTTTGTGTTTTTTGAGAGTTGAAGTATAAACTACAGGCACCAAGTTCTTGGATTTCCAAGCTGTCACGACCATGAATTGAAACAGACTTTTTTCTTCTGTAAGCTACCTAGTCACAGGCCTTTTGTTTCCTTCCACAACAGAAAACAGTTTGGGCTAGTTCCTGAAATTTTTATGTTTTGTGGTTTCAGGGCTTTGGGACGGGGAATGTTTCCTGAGTCCTCATCAAAGAGAACTTCTGGGGAATGTTCCTAGGAGGGGACTGTATGGGCTAGAGGGGGAGAAAAAGATCTCAATATGATAATCTTCCTTGAAGTAGGTATATGACTGGTACCTTTGAGAATCAACAGATTTCTGAAACTTTCAAGATTAACTGGTATAAAAATATACCAGTTAGTAAGTGGCCATGCTAATAATGTACAAAGTGATTATTGTTAAACGAACTAAATTCATGTTGGAGACACAAAAGAAATAGTCAGATTTAGGTGCACAAGATCTACAAGTCATGCCAGGTTGTGGTTTCTTGGCATCTACATTTTCTTCCAGCCTGTGTCACAGAAGGAGGGGACATTATTCATATAGCTGTGTGGAGTATTCCTTTACACTATGTGACTATATGTCACTGTGATTGGTTCAACAAAGAAGTTGACTGGCCTATAGCTAGGCAGTGTAAGGTTAGGTGGAATCAGACTAGGAAAATGCTGGGAAGAAGAAGTCAAGAGGTGGTATGGGACAGTTGTCTATATCTGTATCTCCTGAATGAGGTTGAAGAGCCCCAGGGAAGAGTAAAAGTCAACCATGGGGCTCTGACTAGGGAGATAGCTATTGTGGTTTAGGTAGTAAGAGCCTCATATCCTTCTCAGCTCACACAGCCTGCGGAATCTGGGCCAGTGTTTAATGTCTCCTTACTTTATGGAGCATAATGGCTTTATGCCAATTGTAAAAAAATAAAATAAAATTACTGACTATATAGGATTTTTCTGCAAAAAAGAAAATAGTTTTAAATATTGTTATAGAACAGGTAGCCATGAGCTATATCATTCCACTGCTTTCAGTTAATAACATTTTTTCATTATAGCCATACTCATTCATTTTCTATGCTCTATGAATATTTACTACTATGGCAGAATTGAATAGTTATGATACACCCGATCTCCCACAAAGTCTGAAATATTGATACTCCGGCTGTTTGCAGAAGAAAGTGTCACAGCTCTCATTAGGGATTTCTAGTGACAGCCACCATAATAATAAGGAATGAGGCCACTAAACAGATGAGATAAGGCATTCACCATGCCTTATGGTCAACAGGTGAGAAGATAGGGGTGTGAATGAAGAGCCCTCTTTGATATACAGCCGCATCTTTCTGAAACTCTTGTCATATTAAGAACCAAGCATGCTTGAACAGTTTCCTCACTGCAGCCCATGTCTCATCTCCAGGGTTGTGATGTCATTCAGCTTCTGCAACACACCCAGGCCAGGTTCCTTGTGAGGAAAAGACATTGGCTGCTCTAGACATTCCTTTATTATTATGATTTTTTTGTTCCTGGCATTCCTACCCATCCTTCCTTGATTATGAAACCCAGTGATGTCTTAGGCTATTCCTAATCAGGAGGATGGGAAGAGAGATGAAAGGGCAAGACACAGAAGAGTGTAGTTTTTTGTTTGTTTGTGTTGGACTTAATAGGTTTTTTTGTTTTGTTTTTTTTTAATCACACTCCCCACACTGAAGGCAGCCTGCACCCTCACAAAAGCAAGTGTACTTTCTGACTGAATTTAAATTTGAGTTCACCTAGGGGAATGATTAGGAAGTGCTTTGGGGTCTGAAGTCCCAGGGGGACTGGACAGATTTTTTTTGTGTGTGTGTGATAATTGAAAGGATTCAAATAAGATGCATTTGAGCCAAAACATCCCTAGCAAGTCACAAGTATCAACGCTGAAGAGTTCTTAAAGGGAGACATGTATTCTGATAGTATTTACACTACCTGTTAACCAGGAGAGCAAGCACATTTGAAGGAATTGGGTCTCGGGATCAGAAGATGACAGGACATGGTAGGTCTATAGACATCAACCAATCGTTTCTGCATGATGTAAATTAGAAGCTCATAAAGGAGAGGAGACCTGTGTTACATCATCTAACCAGTCATGGACCACTTTGACCTTCTAAAAGACAGGACAGAGCACACCTCAGACCTGTAGGGTATCTTGACATTTTTCTTGGGAGACTGTGCATACTTTTCTGTGTTTTGAGAAGCCATACCTATATTTTTTCATGGTAAGGTAAGTTATTAAACTAAAATGTCAGGCTTTATTATTCTGGTTGGAAATATATTAGCCTAGTATGTTAACACTGGTTATTTTATAAAAATCTGCCAATCAGAATTGTCGAGCTGTATGTGTGTGTACACATACACATATGAGTCTGCCAATCAGAGCTTATTATATACATATAATCAGAGCCTTTATATAAAAGTCTGCCAATCAGAGCTCATTGTATAAACATATATTGTGTAGTTTATCATTAAAGCAGAGCACTAATTCAATTCATACTCAATGCAGTAGGGTTGATAAACATGTTTTTGAAGTATGACATTCATAAGGGGATGTGTAATAAAGGGGCTTCTCATGTAGAAATCACTGGAAACTACTGATCTAGTTCAAGAGTTCTCAGACTAAGGCAGGCTGACTATACTCAGCTTGCTGACTGTTTTTATAAATAAAGTTTTATTAGGATACAGTGTTGCGTATAGCGGCTTTCCTGTTCCGTGATAGAGTTCGGAAGACGCTGGAGCTTGCAAAGTCCATTCGTTCTCAGGCTCCTTATGGAAAAGAAACAACTCTGTTGTAGTCTGGCCCTCTCATTTCAGATAGTGAAGACCATGAGGAGGTGCAACGACCTGGCCCAGCACACAGAGAAGGACCTGAGGAAGTAGGACTTGAGCCATGGGCTCAGTTTCCCTCTTTGATTCCACACACTGCTCTAGGTTCCACTTGTCCCATCACTTGTTAAAGTGACATGCCTCATGAGCTCTTGGGGTGCATGCTGGTTCTTCAGGCGGTGGTGCAATTTTGGGAGGTTCTGGAAGCTTTAGGAAATGATTCTCATTGGAGGAAGTAGGTCATGGGGGACAACAGGTCCTTGGAGGCATTTCGTCACTCACCCGTCCCTGTTTCTTTATGTTGGCTTCTTATCTGTGACAAACTGGAAAGCTCTGTCATGTTCTCCTATGGCCAAGGTCTGTCTGTTGAAGCACAGGTGACCAAGCAACCGTTTACCAAACTCTCTGAATTCAAGAGCCCAAATCCACCCTTCCTCCTCTTAACTCATTTCTGCCAGGTATTTTGTCACAGTGAAAAACAAAACAAAAAAGCCAAAAACAACTAAAATAGAAAACCTAGCTAATGCAGTATCCATTTTTATCAAGAGGACACAGGTTCGGCCAAGAGTAAGATTTTAAGAAGAAGAAGACAGAGAGCCATCTGGAAATTGGGAAACCTCTATGGCTAATGAGGATCACAGTGGCAGAGTGGGGACATGGTCCGCAGATGAGGATTCAACTGAAAGTGGTCATTGTTCTCCACGAGAGCATTTTCCTTTCTGCCACAGTCAGCTTTGTTGTCTTGTGTGGAAGCAGCATTCTCAGAGTGTGTGTGGTGCTTCTTTACAACTCCATGCCATCAGCACATGCAGGATGGACTGGGGAGAGCAAGTCTGTTTTAAAAAGGATGAGATCAAGGCACAGTCCACAGCGAATACGGTGTGTGGTGTGTGGTAGAACTGGGTTTGCCAGCCTTGTCTGAGTCACCTCGTGTTTATGATTTCCCTGCTTCTTTTCCCTAACAGCCTGCCGATGAGGGAGAAATGCTGCTTCTTTCTTTTGGAAAGAAATCAGAGTTTATAGTGATGCAAGCCATGGCTGTATTAACTGTGACTAAGTGAAGAGAGCCTTTTCATATCTTCATGCAGGACAAGGCTACTTATTCTCCAGATACTGTGGGAAGTATCGCAGCTGATATCAAGAGTGTGGCCCGCTCTGCAGCCCTTCTGCCGTGGGACTCACAAAGAGACAAAGAACCAGCATCACTAGGCTCTCAGGGGAAGTGGTAGGATCCACACTGTAGCCCCATCTTAATAAGAAACAAAGGTGATTGAAATGAAATTGTCCTTTTAAAATGCAATTTTGAGACTTGTATTCTTTCCTTTTTGCCTGTGGAGGGAACTGAGGGTGTCATGCATGCTGATACTGAGTTCTGTACCACTGAGTCACACAATCCCAAGAACTTACAGTCTTTAAGGATTTGGTTTTTGCTAAGTCACTATCATTATAATAAGTGGTAATAAAGAAAAGGAAGAGACAGTTAAAACTACAGAGAAGGCCGTTTCCCTTAATGGTGACATCTTGTAGAGCTATTTTGGGATGTCCGAACCAGGAAGTTGCCATGGGTGCAGTCATATAGCGTAGGCATTGCTTTCCATGAACTCATTTGTGTGTACAGTTCTATGCAGCTTATCCCATGTGGATTTGTGTGATGAACAGCGCAGTCTGGATAGGGACTGTTAGAGTGGGCATGGTAGCTCAGGTCTGTAATCTAGAATGCAGGAATTTGAGGCAGGAGGAATGCTTTGAGTTTGAGGCCAATCTGGCTTATATAGTGACTACTAGCCAAAGCTACAGAGTGAAACCTTGTCTCAAAAAACCAATAATCAACCAACTAACCAGCCAAACAAACAACCCCAAACAATTCCCACAATTCCTAAAACCAAAATAGAATTTTTCATTACCAGAAGCCTCTCCCTTCCTCCTCATCTATAGCCTTTGACAACCTCGATTTCTATCTCTTTCATATTGTCATTTAAAGAGTATTCTAAAAATGCAGTCATAGATCTTTAGGTGTTTTTCTTCTCTCCCCTGGCCCACTTATCACAGTGCCCTGGAAATGCATTGACCTGTTGTATATGTCTGTAGTTCCGTATCTTTTCATGTTGGCAATGTTCCATGACATGGCTATGACACTGTTTAGTCATGTGATGAAGGGCATTTGCCAGGTTCTGTTATGAAGGTTGCTACATTCATGTATGTGTATGTGAATGTGTATGTGCGTGTGTTTACGTATGTGTGTATGAGAGTATGTGTATGTATGTGTGAGTGCATATATATATGGATGTATATGTGTATATGTGCACATGTATGTGTGAATGTGTATGTGTGTGCATGTGTGTTTGTACATGTGTGCACATGAACATGCAGTACAGGCTATATGTTCTTGTGCACAGGCTGCGGTAACTTTGCAATATTGTGTCCTATAATAAGTGCATGATTCATTCTCAATGATGCTACCAAACTATTTTCCTGAGTGGCTGTAGGTCTCATGTTCCCTTAGCACTGTGCACCATGCAGTTTTCTGAGTTTATCTGACTTGCAGCTGTCTCCACTGTTCACATGGCCTTTTGTGTAGGTGTGCAGAGGTCGTTTGCATTTCTGTGATGTCTGAAGCTTGTCCAAGGATTCACCTGTGTTAATTTGCTATTTGTGTCTCCTCTGCAGTGAAGTGTTCTGTTCATATATTTTACCTATTTAATAGAGTTTGCATGCTTTTTACTTTTGAGGGTTCTTTGTAGATTTTATTCATAAGGCCTTCTCCTTATGAGTTATGTTATTTGAAACAATTTTAAGCTATTCTGGCTGTTTTTTGTTTTGTTTTGTTTTGTTTTTGTCATCTTCCTACCAGTTTCTTCTCTCGGGGTAAAACTTTCCAACTTAAAAAATGTTTAAGTGATATAACTTTTTTATTTTACAGATTGTGCTTTCGATAGCAAGCGGAATGATATTTTCGAAAGATGGTGGGAGTTGGCTAGGCCTGATGTTACAAAAAGAACTCCTGGATCAACAGCAAAACACTAGAAGGTTAGGTGGTCCCTGCATTCTCTATGGGCAAAGGATGGTCTCCTGCCTTGTTGGAGCAGCAGTAGGCAGAGGGCTTCCAAGCTGAGTTCCCTGCATGCTGTTAACATCTGTAAAGGAAGCAGGGATGGGCATTTTGTGTCAGTTATGTGGGTATAGAACAAGCCTGAAAGAGCCTGGAGTGATCTGTGAGAATTAATGAATGACATCCTCTGCCCTATTCAAAGAACCCAGCTCATTTCACATGAGATAAATTTCAGCACCTTGTCACCCTGGCTCCCAGAGGAGGACACTTCCATGATTGATCATTACTTGCCCCTGGGAGCTCGAGATGTGGCAGAGGAGACCTGTCTGGCTGATGGATGACTTGTGGCCCCTCTGCTGACCTTGCTGCAAGGCTGCTGCTGCTCAAGAATCAGGGCAGAGGAGAGATGAAGCCACCACCCAAAGGAAGGGTTGGGACATGTCACACAGTAGAGAGAGCCTTAACAACTACTGCTGGCTGAAAGCCAGCAACACTGGTTAACAGTCTTGTTAACAGGACTTAAGCAAAAGGCTATTAGTGCTTAACCTTGCTGCATTTAGTCATTGTTATTGTTGGTGGATTTGAGGGATGGCACTGGGAGGTGAAGGTTGAGGTCACTGGTTAGGGTGGGGGACTGTGTTGCAAGGAAGAAGGGCATTCTAAGTGCAAGGAATGATGAGATCTGCCAGAATCACAGTCTAGGATGTGACCTTGGGACAATGTGTGATTTCATGCTTGTACATATAGTCTTTGTAGCTACTGAGATTAATTAATGTGAACAAATCACAAAGAAATGGGCGCTTACTCTACAGCCCAGGCTGGCCTCCAATTCATTGCAATCCTGTTATCTCAATGTGGTGGTCTAAATGAGAATGGCTCCCATAGATTCATAGGTTTGAACGCTTGGTAACCAGGGAGTGGCACTATTTGAAAGGATTAGGAGGTGTGGCCTTGTTGGAGGAAGTGTATCCCTAGGTGTTGGATGGAGGGAGTGGGCCTGCTTTCAGTCCCAGCTGCCCTGCTAGTTTACACCCGAAATAACCACACAGAAATTGTATTAATTAAATTACTGCCAGGCACATTATCTGTAGCCTCTTATAGGCTAACTCTCACATCTTAGTTTAACCCATCTCCATTAATGTGTATCGCCATGTGACTGTGGCTTACTGTCAGGAGTCTAACCAGTGTCCATCTCAGGCAGGAGAACCATGGCGTCTGCCTGTCTCTGCTTTCTTCCTCCCAGAATTCTG
>LOJH01086355.1:0-10192 GCA_001685095.1 Ellobius talpinus
CTGGTATCTCAGCAGCTATTGGCTGAAGGAGCGGAAGGAGCTCCCGCAACAGAATTGTAATGTATGAGGGGATACAGTCTGTCACAGTGGAGAAGGAATGACAATGTATGAGGAGATATAGTCTGTCATAGTAGGGAAGGAATGCTGATGTATGAGATAGTCTGCCATAGTAGGGAAGGCATGGCAATGTATGAAGAAATATAATCTATAATAGTGGGGATGGAAGGACAATATATCAGAAAATGGAGTCCTTCATAATGTGGAAGGAATGGCAATATATGAGGAGATAGAGTCTGTCATAGTGGAGAAGAGGGCAATGCATAACCAATTGGTGTATTCATCCCTAGGGAAGACTATTTTTGAGTTACCAGCAATGTTTTGTTGTCTAGAGTTTTTTCTGTAGAGTTGAGGTCCCCTGGAGGATTTCCCCTTCCTCATTAGCACGTCTATTGTTGATGTCCTCATACAGTCCTTCTAAGTGGAGACTTCAAAGTGGAGAAGGAATGTGGTAGAGCCTGAAGTTGCTGATCACACTAAGTAACTCCAGTCAAAAAGAAAAAGCATGCTGTTACTCAGCTGGCACTTTCCTTTCTTTCCATTTAGAAATTTTTATAATCTAGATATTAAACATAACCACAAAAATATTTCATTAAATCACACAGAAAAACATCTTAATGAAAATATAAATGTCACTTGAAACCTTGGTGTGTCTTTGACTGTACATCCATAGCAAATCTGAATGGCAAATTCTTGGTTTAGTTGTCTAAATATTTCAAAATAATTTTCTACAAGAAGCATACTAGCAAACACTAAATTATTAGTCAAACTCTCTAGGGAGATGTATAAATTTGCATCCTTATCATTATGCTAATGTGGGCAGTTGAACAGACAGTATAACATAAAAACACAGACCCTTTTCACCTAGGCTATGACCACAAAATTCAGATATTTGCAACATCATTTGCATTTATTCCAGGAGGTTCACTTCAGGTGTTTGGAAATAATAAGAAATGAGGAAAGGTAGATTGATGTATTCAATACAAAAGCATTGTTTCTTCTGAAGGCTGAACAGTTTTGAGGCTAGTAAAGCTGAAACAGCAAACATGAACATGTAGACTTAAAAAAATCCAGTTATCTAATTTGATGAACACACAACTAAAATAAAGATTGACAATAATTTGTGTAAGCAGATTTCTTATATATCTTGAAAGTGAAGGCAAATGATAACACACATTCTTAATTTCTTGTGTAGGAACTACTTATTTGAACAACTGGCTACCCCATTTATGTGACTAAGTGCTCCTTATAGGTTTCCTTGCTGTGGGGGCAATGGTTTTACTCTGTAAAGATTTGTTTCTTGTACTTGTATAATAAAATGCTGATTGGCCAGTAGTCAGCCTGGAAGTATTGGTGGGGCGACCAGGCAGGAAGTAGAGGTGGGGCAACGAGAATAGGAGAATTCTGGGAAGAGGAAAGTCTCAGTCTGTAGTCATCACTCAGATACAGAGGAAGCAAGATGAGAATGCCTCACTGATGTAAGGTACCAGGCCACATGAATAACATAGACAAAATTTATGGGCTAATATAAGTTATAAGAGTTTTAAGAAGCCTGAGATAATAGGCTAACCAGTTTATAATTAGTATAGACCTCTGTGTGTTTCCTTGGGGCTGAAGGGCTGTGGGACTGGGCAGGACAGAAATCTTTGCCAACCTTTCCTCATCTATTTAATTTGTATTATGTTTTTTACTCATAACATGATGATCCAAAGAATAATAATAAGCACACTTAAGAACATGCCACTATGAAATGATATTTGCTTTGCTAAGAAACACTTCTAATAACTTTAATGTTGAGAAGCTTTATTTTTATCACTTTATACATTAGTGTAGCTACTTGATTATTTTTTAAAAACTATTCTTTTCAGAACAAAAAGATGGCTTGGAGGATAAATATGGTTGCCACCAAGACTGGTAACATGAATTCAATCCCAAGAAAGCAGAATATGAAAACAGAATAGGATCTGACATGTTTGTTTCTTCTTTCAACATGTGCACTCTGGCACACGCACATAAACACATATACACATACAGAAAACACACACAGAATGGAAAGACATAAATACATACATATATGAACTAAACAAATGAATAAATAAACATAAAAGAAGATTTATTATAAAAGAATACTTACGTTTAACTTACATTGGCCACAAGATTTAAAAGTTTCTTGCAAACAATAAACACTTAAGTCAACGTTTTTATTGGCTGATATATTTTCCTAGAGATGCTGTAAAGTTTCTTCCCAGTTCCTTTGAAGGCATTGCTTTGCATTTATTTACCATCTGTTTACCTCTGAAGGGCACTGATGAAGATTTGATGATGACCCCTTACTTTCAGTGTAAATGCTTAGGTTCTTGGAACTCTTGTGTTGTGTTGTTGTTGTTTCTGCTGGGTTTTTGGGGGTAGGTGTTTTTTGTATTGAGGGCTGCTTTGCTTTTTACTAGAGATGTTTTCTATGGTTTATTCCTTCAATTTTCTGATCATATTCTTGTCCCTTTGCTTCTGACCCTTGAGTGAATCCATTATTGAAGCTGATAATTGCCTTCAGAGGATTACTAGTTTCATGAGAACTGGAACAGATTTATTTTTTATTTTTTGCCTTATTTCCTTTATTTTATTGATGTTAAAATATAATTACATCATTTCTCCCATCTTCTTTCTCTCTCAAAACATTTCCATATATGTCTCCTTGCTCTTTTCCTTGCTCAAAACCTCTTTTTCAGTATGTTATACATACATAATATATAATTCATATAATCAACATATATATAATTAATTAATAATATATATTCTTAATAAATAAGTACAACATGGTTGGTCTGTTTAATGTTACCCTCTTATGTTTCTTCACAGTGGAAGCCTCAGCAATATACACACCTAAACATAAGCTGCATGAGGACAACAACAGACATGCTAATGAGGAAGTGGAAAATCCCAGAAGACCTCAGCTCTACTCCAAAAAAAAACCCCTGTAGACAACTAAATATTGCTGATAGCTCAGAAATACTCTTCCCTAGGGATGAACACACTAATTGGTTATACATTTTTATTCTTTAATACCTATCATTGAATAAATCAGATCTCAACTTACTTTTATAAATAGCCTATTTTTTCTCCTGAAGTCTCAAAAGTTTCACATTTTTTTAAGCTAATGTGTAACGTCTTGTTGAATCATGAAACTTATCCACTTAGGATAAAAGTTGTTTCATTCTTGATGAATATTCTATTATCTAATTAATCTCAATACTGGAAGAAGCTGTGTTTTCAAATTTCAGATTTTGCTTGCATTAATAAGCTGGGTGCTATTTACTGTTTTGAATCATCTGGTTATGAAAGCAAGCAATTTGCATGTTGCTCACAGGTTCTCAATATTTGTAAGGAGGAGTTTAGTTTATATTTATCATGAAGAACATGACCTTCTTTCATGGACGGTTTTTACAATGTGTTAAATCTGATTTCAGCATCTTTGTGGTATTTTTATCTTCTAGTGATTATTAAGACTTACTACTGGTCATTGTTTTTGCTTCTTGAGGAGGTAAAAGTATCCCCAAGTCAGAATAGGAATTGTCTCCAGGTACTTCAAAGAATCTTCTATTCTCAAGATAAAAGTCCTTCTCTAGAATGTGTGTCTTTGGAAATTAGAGACATCTGCATGGGGAGAGGATACTTCCAAAGGTAAAGGTTCTTACTCTGGTTGATTCTCCTCTGCCCTTAAATGGAAGAGGGGACTCTTTTGTGATGAGGGGGAATGTACTATCCCTAACTGCTTGTAGTCAAATTACTTTTATTCAAACTGGTAAGTGCCTGATTAACCATCCTGCTCATTCTGCAGGTTCACCTGTTTTTTCCAGTCCAACAGAGTAATAAAGTAATTTGGACCATATTTTGTTTCTAGGTTAAATGTCAGTGAATTCCAGAAGTGGATCACTTTCTTTCAATGGCCACTCTAACCCTTAGAATGTAGGAATAAATTTTAAGACAGATTGCCATTAAAATGTCTACTAGTTTATAGATTCCTGTCCAATTTGTCTCTGCAGTTCTCTCCACATTCTTTTTTAGATGTAACACAAATTATTAATAAGAATTATTGTTTTGAAGAAAGATAGTATAGAATAAAGAGTACCTATATTCTAGGTAGTCCAAATAGAACTTTGAAGAAGTATTCTCTAAAACCTCAGTTCAAATTATATATATGTATATTGACCATGTTTTGACTTGTGGGATTTTTTGTATACTGTAAAGATGTGTCCCTGCCAAAGGCACCTTCTTATTGGTTTAATAAAGAGTTGAAAGTCCAATAGGTAGACAAGAGAGAATAAGCAGGATTTCTGGGGAGAGAGAACCTTTTAAAGAAGAGAGGCCAAGAGATGCCAAAGAGATGTGGAACAAATAGGTTGTATAGAATTGGAGAGACATAAAAGCTACAAGACAGAACATAGTTTAATAGAAAGGGATAATATAAGTTGTAAGAGCTAGTTGAGAAGAAGCCTAAGCTAAAGCCAAGTTTTCATAATTAATAATAAGTCTCCATGTCATTATTTATGTACTGGTGGTCCCAATGAAAGTCCAACTACACCAACTCCTCCCAGATCCTAGAAAAGTAAAACTACAAATATAGAAGCAAGCGTCAAGACAAAGAACTACAAAATAAAATATCAAAAATACCAAAACAAAATAAAACAAGAAGCCAAACCAAATAATGTAGTTTGTTCAAAAATATAAAGCATATTTATGATTACTATATATGAAATATACAGTTTTAAATATATTGTCTTACATTTTAATTTACTTATTTTGGGGGCATGCTTTTCCTTGTTTTGGTTGCCTTAATTTTTATATCGGGGTGAATTCATTACTCCAAATGAGAAACATTGCATAGTACATTGGATCTGGTAATTATTTTGCTTTTCAAAACATTAAATAATGAAACAGTAATATTTTGCTGACCTGGGAGATATTTAATACCTACAAGTTGACTAGGCACTAGTTCTTAGTTCTGTCATGTTTGCATATTACAGTTAACCTTGCAAAAATCATACTTTTTATTTCAAGTATCTTATAACTCACATAACTAGAACCCTCTATTATATACATAATGCAATGTTTGAGCTTAATAATCACTTTGTGAAATAGTTTATGTAATCTATTTAATAGAGGTTTAAGAAGGTTAAAAATGTCCCTGGATGAACAGAGACCAGTGCATGTTAATTTTGCTTCTGTCCTACATTTTTCTTCTTATATTTTAACATAAAAACTTACATGGAAATTTCCTGAACATGTATGTGTATTTTATATCAGAAATTTTGCAAAGAGAATCTACACAAGTTTTGTTTGGTACTTTCAGATATTCTGAAAATGAAGAACCCTTTCTTCCCCTTATAAGGAATGTCAAATATAATGATCTCATGCTATTTATCTGTCTACACCTAATGTGAAGGTGATGAGTGCATAAAGACCTGTTTCTTAATTAAATAGTTCTCTCTCACCTTCAGAGCTGAAAACATCATAAATTTCTGAGTCAACTGCTCTATAAATGTATCAATAATTCTCACACTGGATTTTGAAACACAGGTTGGTAGGAGTTGTCCAATGGAAAAACCCTGCTTCGTTTTATACCTATGATGTCATAGGCCCACTGAGAGATTCTGCTGTGCTTCTTCCTGAACCTGGATCTAAAAATTGCATCTTTTGTTGTCATAAACACTAGCAAAATGATACATGTGTACACTTTATTTTGCTGTTATAAAAATCATGGTAACACCACTAACCTTCATAAATTTAGCCAATAAATTGGTAACAAATTAGGTATTATCAATATAACATTTAAATATTGAGCAAATGATGATTTCTTTGTTAATATTCTGAAAAATTATATTTCGAATTTTTTGAGGTTTTTTGCTATTTTTTTGCTGCTGATGTGGCTTAAGCAACCAAGAATATTGGGCACAGAGAAGAAAAAGGCATGATTGTAAATGTTTTAAACCTAAAATTAGAATTGCTTGCCCTTATTGAAAACTTACTTATTCCTTCACTTATCAGATTCCAAAAGTTGTCTTGGTAATTTTTTCTCATTAATTTTCATCACTATTACTGCTTAATAATTAAAAACTACTTTCTATGTCTATAATATTTGCTTCATGTGTTTCTATAGTACTTAACAAGTACAGTATAGCACTGTTTTCATATGAAAATATAATTTACATCTCACACTTTCTATTATTTCTAGTAGAATAATATATTTTCAAAAACCAAAGATTTACTGCATCAAATAGGTATAACATGTTTTATTACCCTTTGCCCCTCCTAATGTACAAAAACCTCAGGTCATTTTGTGACATTTAGTGACAATAGTTTATGAAACTGGAGATTTGTAGTGAACATCTAATCACCAAGGCACAGTAGCACACACAAGGCACACTCCTGATCTGACTATACTCAAGTTTGGGTTATTACTGAGCCCTGGGAGCAACAATATATTATGTCTGCTATGGTCCACTGCCGCTCACCTCAGACTTGGTCTCCATCTTTTTTCCCCTAATTCTATATACTATATGTTTTAGGGTTATTAAAACCTAACTGTATTAAACCAAACAAGTCACCTAGGATGCCTACTCCTCACATCTTTGTGCTCATATTTATTATAGTGTTACCATGGATCCCATGTAAAACAATTTGAGTGTGGTAGTATAAACCCTAGTCTTCCAGTGGAATATTTATTAGGAACTTTGCTTTTCTGAAGCATGTCATACATCTTAATGAATCTTTCCCAGCTTACACTCTCTTCTTCCTCTTGTCTATCAGCAGATCTTCCTTCCTCACATCAAGGCTTAACTACAAAATAAGTGTTCAATCTTATGTCATTTGTAAAAGCTCAAGAACATTTTGAATTTAAGAAAATCACTCAGATTTGCAATGAATCAATCACCTACAAAATAGATGCTGAAACTACAGACAGAAGCAGAAGCAAGGCATTGAGTTAGCACCATTCAGGGCTTACTGGATAATACCTTTCCTTCTTTTCCTTTGCTGGTTTTAGTACCCTCAGAGGATCAAAAATTCACATATGATAGATACTGGTAGGTAAAATTTCCATAGTTGGAAAAAATCACTCTATAATTAGAAATGTGGATGGATTTTTAACACATAATATTGGGCAAAGAACTGGTAAAAAATTAACTTACCGTAAAGACAAATGGTTTCCTTCACTTCCTAAATCTCTTGTTGCATCTGTCCTTTAAATTGCATTGGGAGTCTGAGAAGATATTTCCTCACTCAGAGGGTCCATCCCAGTCCAATGAAAGATAACATCAGACTACCTCTCACTGCTCTGCTTTATCAACTAAAGCCCTTCACAAGTCCTTTCTTTATTTCTCAACTTTCAGGGCTTATCAGACTGTTTCAAATAAGCAATAAGAGAGATAAGGGCAAAAAGAAACATACTCATTGGAACTGAAAGAAGTTAAAATAAGTCTGTTATGCACAATTCTCTAGGAATCCACAGAAATTCTCCTGTCCTTACCCAGGGTACCAGTCATTTTGCTTCATTTTCTTTCATTCATATGAAGATATTACAAATTCTTAACTTTATGCTGATATCTTTCTGTTCCTTTTCTTTTAACTACCACAAGCCACATAAGCGTTACTCATGTATCCTGCACTGGCTTATTTATCCTAACAATATTTTGAAGGCTTAGTGTGTAATAAACCATTTGAACCAAAGTAAAGGCTGTGGCTCAATATCAAGATTCATTGCCCTCATGTGCTTTAGCTGTAGAAAATGCAAAGGGATAACTACTCTTACAATTTGTAAATGAAATATTCAAAACATCTTTGTAGAATATTAAAACAAAATGCCTAGGTGACTGAATTTTATTGTTATTAAAAACTTTCTTTAATGTTAACATTTAAATTTATGTCTTAAAGATGAAAGGATTTGGATTTAAATTCCTAAAAGAAAGTCCACTGGTGTGGGAGGTTCTTTTGTCTATGTGTTGCTTATATTGGCTAGTGAATAAAGAAACTGGTTTGGGGGCTGGAGAGATGGCTCAGTGGTCAAGAGCATTGTCTGCTCTTACAAAGGTCCTGAGTTCAATTCCCAGCAACCATATGGTGGCTCACANAAGAAAGAAAGAAAGAAAGAAAGAAAGAAAGAAAGAAAGAAAGAAAGAAACTAGCTTGGCCTGATAGGGTAGAACAGAGTTGGGCAGGGGGGAACTAAACTGAATGCTGGGAGGAAGAAGGTGGAGTCAAAGAGAAGCCATATAGCTTGCTGGAGACGGACACTGGGAACCTTAGCCTGTTGTACACGTGGCTGTACACAGATTAATAGAAATGGGTTAAATTAATATGTAAGAGATAGTCAATAAGAAGCTAGAGCTAATGGAAAGGGCCAAGCACTGATTTAATTAATACAGTTTCTGTGTGATTATTTCAGGGCTAAGCAACCCAGAACCAACTAGTGACCTCTTCCAACAGTCCACTCTTGGAATAGAAAGAAAAATGACTGGTAAATAGATCTCAGGTACCCTTCACACTTGGTAAATATCCCAGATCATTTGCAGGATTGAGAAAGAAAAGATGGATGCATGTTAGAGTGTGATAGACAGTTGGGGCTGCAGAGCAGATGGTGTAAAATGCAGGCAGAGGGGCAATCTTGAGCATCTGAGTGCAAAAAGGAACTAGATAAGCAGGTTAAATTCCTCTGTGTGGGGGAACATGCTCTGCACTCCATTGTCCATTGTCCATAACCCCTTAATTTCCAGCCAATAGATCAGGTAGAGGGAGGAGAAGCAGTGTTTAAGGGAGGGTGCTTGGGAGGGGCTGGAGGAAGGAAAGTGAGGTGAAGTGATGCTATTCTATTTCAATTAAAAAGGTATTTTAAAATACTTTTAAAAGGCAAGTACAATATGGTTTCTAAATTTGTATTTTTATGTGTTTGGGTTTTTTTCTTTTTTGTTGGTCTGTTTGTTTGGAGAAAAAGAGAGAGAGAGAGACAGAGAGGCAGAGAGACAGAGAGACAGAGACACAGACAGAGACACAGACAGAGACACAGACAGAGACAGAGAGAGACAGAGACAGAGAGAGTTGTATGTTAAATTTCAAGACCAGGACAAATCTCATTCAATACCTGTGTCTCCTTCTGATCTCTTGGTCTCTCTGCCCCGGCTCCTTTCACTTGGTGATGGCTCCTCTCTTGCTCAGTATCCCTTTGTCTTCTCCCCTGCCTATTAAGTCTGTCAGCATGTACAGCCCGGATTCTTGACTCTGAATGCTTTCTCCCTTATATTTACAGTTAAAAAATTGTATCTATACTTTAGTCATTTCCTCCTCCTTTTATATCATTTTTTCATTCATCTGTTCCCACAGGAGTGGCATACATGAGCTCTCTTCCAAGGCAATGAACCTCTCCGAACAAAGCTTTGACTCTTCTAAGGTATGTGTGGTGCATTGGTTTCTGCTGGCTTTTTCTACCCACTGAATTTGATTCTAGAGTCTGCCTCTTCAGCTGCTTCTCTCCACTGCCCTCTATTCTGTGTCTCCCTGGCTCTTGCAGCTTGGTATGCTACCTAGTACTTTTCTTGCATCTCTTAGCTCTGGACTGCTCTACCAGTCTAAGTTATGCCCATGTGGGCACATCTGTCTATTAAAGACACTTAGCGTCTACATTTCGAATCTCCTTCACTCCTTATAGAAGCTGCCTACAATCCTGCAGCTCCTTTAACCTGGTCTGGTCCATTCCAGTATCCTTCAGTTCTTATCTTTGATCCCGTAGCTTCTGTTCTCAGCTCCATTCCAAAGTTTCCGCTCCTCATTTCTCAGCTGCCTGTACTGTCTCTTCCTTAAGCCCTCCTTTTCGCTGGCTCTTGTAGTTCTGCAGCTTTTCTGGGCCCATCTGGGCCGCTTGCGTTCTCAGCTATATGAGACAATTTGGAAATTAAGTGCACATTTATTTTTAATTGAACTGCACTGAGGTCGAGCTCTTTGCACTAACATAGAGTAGCTTTAATAAAATATGAGTGCATGTAGGAAGTGAGAGAGGGTCTCTACCACTGCACAATTACTGCGTAAGCAAATGATCCCAAATATCTCTCTCTCTCTCTCTCTCTCTCTCTCTCTCTCTCTCTCTCTCTCT
>LOJH01086366.1:1157-13239 GCA_001685095.1 Ellobius talpinus
TGTGTGTATGTGTGTGTATGTGTGTGTATGTGTGTATGTGTGTATGTGTGTGTAGAGTGAGTGTGTGTGTATGTGTGTATGTGGTGTGTGTGTATGTGTGTGTATGTGTGTATATGTGTGTGTAGAGTGAGTGTGTGTGTATGTGTGTATGTGGTGTGTGTATGCATGTGTATGTGTGTGTGTGTGACTATGTAATCAGCTATCTGCTCCTACCAGCATGTTGTGCCTTCTCTGCCATGATGGACTCTAATCCTCTGGCGCTGTAAGCAAATATCAACCCCTTCTTTCTTAGTCTGCTTTTGTCTACACTCTCCTATCATGACAACAAGAAAGTAACCAATACAGGAGACAAGCTCGATTCCTTGCCATTTTCTTACATCTGATAGAGTTGTAACATAAATGCTACTTTATGTTGGAGTTGACAGATGCTCTGCATTGACACTGTTGCATTTCACTGGCTGCGAAAAGACCCAGATGAGTGAGCACAGGCTTCTCCCTTTCCTTTGCTTGATGGGAGTAGGTGGAATAGGTGAGAAGCTGGCAGGAAGTGGGAAGGCATTTCTTGGGAGCTGATGTTTGGTGGGCCTGAAGGACCAAGAGCAGCCAGTTGGGGAACTAGAGAATATGTTTCCAGCAGAAGGAAGGCCAGGTCTCATGAAGAAGGGATGCTGTAGAAGATGGTGTGTTTAGAAGCCACTGAGCAGGCAGCATGAGGCACACGGGAGCCACAATAAGAGAATACTTTAGGCTACATAAAAGAGTTTGGGTTCTATTCCAGTGGGAAAGTGGAAAGTAACAGGCTCTTGTTTCTGTTTGTAGAACCATCCCTCTGGCTACTGGCAAATAGGTTGAGGAACCAAACTGGACGAGTCAGTGAGAAAGGCAATAGATCCTTCAGCAATGCTTGAGCAACAGAACAATCACACTTCTGGACCCACCTTGGGTTTTGCTTACTTTTTAAGATAGGGTCTCATTATGTAGACTTAGCTGACTTGAGCAAGACTCACCATCCTTCTGCCTCTGCCTCCCAAGACCTGAGATGCAAATGTGCACCACCATGCCCTCTTGCAGAATATTCCTTTACATCGTGTAAAAATGTGTCACTGTGATTGGTTTAATAAAGAGCTGAATGGCCAATAGCTAGGCAGAGAGAGGTTAGATAGGACTTCTGGACAGAGAGAGCTCTGGGAAAAAGAAAGGTGGAGTTGACAGCTGGGAGCAAAGGAAGTAAGACTTGCAAGAGGAGAGATAAAAGCCACAATTCACATGGTAACTCATAGATTAATCTAAATGGGTTAATTAAGTTATAAGAGGTAGCGGGACAAGCCTAAGCTGTAGACTGAGATTTTATAATTAATAATAAGTATCTGTGTTGTTTTCTGTGATTTGGTGGCCCAAAGAAAGATCCGTCTACAGTTTCCCCTTATTATTTGTTTGATTTATTGATTGATCCATCTATTCAGGAGATGTAGCCATGGATTTAGTCAGTGAATGATCTGTTTCTGCTATGGGACCTCCATATGAATGTTTGAGATAGGGGAGTAACCTGGAAATAAAAAACAAAACAAAACATTAGTTTTCTACATTTCACTTGTTCCTATTAATCTTCTTGACCTGGGTTTCTGTTTCCTTGCAGAAAAAAAAATCCAAGCTTGCTTAGTGTTTGCTGAGTACTTCAAGTATCCCTGTTGCTGTGCTCAGAGAGTTCTGGGCAACTTCAGAGAGATCTCTGGGGGCTTGACAGATGGCTCTTTGACCTCTACATGTGTGCTGTGACACCTGCATGACCATATGTACATATGTACAGATAAGTACATGCATATACGTGCACACACAAAGAGAGATAAATAAACAGATATAATTAAAATTGGTTTAAAGGGTCTCTAAAATCAAGGATTTCAGAATATCATGTGCCAGTGGACCAAGGTAACAACTTAAGTTTAGGCTGAATCCAGTGGAGCTGACTAATGGCATGGGGCACAGAGGAGTCACACAAGGTGTGTTCGAGGAATGGTGAAAATGGGGTTTGACCAGCAGAGACCAAGATACCAGCTCCCTGTGTTGTTAAGTGAGTGCAGCTGTCTGAGCAACAGCTGGAAGGAGAGGCACGAATCAGCCTGCAGAAATAGCAGAGATAGCAGGCTAGCAGACATCTTTGGCAGTTGTACATTGGGCAGGCGCTCTACAAAATAAGCCACAGCCTGACTCACTAGCAGAGATCTTGAGCATCTTGAGCAATGTAGCCAAGAAGAGAGGAAAGGGGAGATGGAGCACAGGGATGCAGAGTGGCCACATGTCCAAGGCAAAGAAGAGCTGAGTCAGCATGGCATGACCCCCAGGACCAAGGGAATACCACTGCCTGCTTTGCCCCAACCTTCTCTATAAAAACAAATTGCATGTCTTTAAATGGAAAAATGACCTTCAGCCTTGCTGAAAGAACCTCCTCTCCACTTTGCTATTTGGTTCATAAAATCTGAAGTATTTGCTGGCTGGCCCACCCCAGGAAAAGCTTGCCAATTACTGGTGAGGAATCTGTGTCTTGTGCTTGGAGTTTATTAAACTCTATCCTGTGGGTGACCAATGCCACTGAGCAGAAAGTAAACATGTTCTGCTCTGCATTCATGATTCTCTTGGGTGCACAAAAGCAGAGGCAAACGCAGAGGGAGAGTCAGGCTACTGCCAGCCCACAGCCTAATGCTATGGTCAGGAAAAGAATCAAAAGAAGCTAACTGTTTAGACTGTAGTCTTGAAAACACATGTACCAAGTTTCCAGGGAATAAGAAGTGAAAACTCTTGGATCAGATGGTTATCTCTTCTTAATCAACAGAATCCTGGAGGGAGCCTATTCCTCTGTTCCATGCTCAGATTAGAACCCAGAGTCTTGTACACGCTAGACAGGGGCTCTGCCTAGAACTGCACCTCCATCCCAGGGGAGATCCTTACTTCTGACTCACACAGCCTAGATTCTATGGCTGCTGTTAGTGAAGCAGCAGCAACAGGCTAGGCTCAGCCGCCATCCCCAATGACCTACTAAGGACAAAGAGCCAGTCATGGTAACAATCAGATATATTAAGTGTGACCTCATTGGGAAGAAGAACAATTTGAAGGGTTCAGTGACCCCTCCCAGTCTATCTTTAGATGCTGATGTAGGTTTAGACAGAAGGTATACATCCCTAAGCAAGCCTGACCGAGAGGTGGTCCTGCCCTTCCTTAACACATCAGTGTCTTCTGGTCCAGTATGTGCTCTAAGGAGATCTGATAAATTGGTAGAGTTCCTAATCTGTCAGTCACTGAGGGTACACCCTTAGGGTTATATTCTTCCCAGAATTCAAGGTAGCTGGAAAGGCAAAGGCCGATAACTTATGCCTGTGCCTTCAACCAAAGTGCAAACACAAAATGAAGGCAGAGATTCCAGGCTTTCATCCATTCTTTGGTTGTGGACCCAGTTAGGTACCCAGTGCTTTTCAGCAAAAGCAGCCTCTAAGGGGCTGTTCCACAGCTATGCTGCTAGTCTAGACGCAGCTCCAGAGAATGAGGGTGTCCAGAAATTAAACTTCAGATTGTATAAGCATCTACAAAGAGTCTGAAAAAGCTCAGAAAGATATTGACTCTAGAAAAGGAAGAGGTATTTGAATTGCTTATCAATCAGTGTGTGCCGATCCTCAAAGAAACCGCCAGTCTGCAGCCCCTGGAAAATAATCCAGACTTCCTGTGTGCAGAGCCCACCCTGGCCCTGCTTTCCTGGTGGATTGAGACAGAAAAGGGAGAGGACAATGTCCCTACAAACCAAATGACGGGGCTGTGGAACGTAGGGTTGGACCACAATGTAAACAGCTGTTTTCATTCCCTGGAACACAAGGGAGGGATGTGGTCTGAACCCTCTGGTAATGATGAGGTCTAGATCTCGCCTTTGCCGTGACTGCAGTGTGGGAAGCTGGGAAAAGTGTCACCGGCAGGATACAAACTGTTCTGCGTTCATGGTGTCACCTCCCTTGAGCTAGGGACCAGAAGTGTTTCAGATTTCAAGGATTTGATTCTTGTTTGCTTTGCCTTAAGGAGTGTTTTCTTGTAAGTTAGGTGAGCATGGCCTTAAATAGCCCTTCATTTTGTTATACTTATGTATACATTCTTCCTGAAGATAATTGTGTAGAAGATTGTTAATTCCTATGGCTTTGGCTAGAATCTGCCACAGGAGGGTAGGTGTGGTGTAGATTGGATATGACATCAGCTCCAAAGAGTTCATGTTTTAGATTTTAGAGCATTTGGGATATCCAGTTTTCTGATGAGGGAAACGCTAGTTGTATCTTATCTTAAAGAAGAAAACTTCAGAGCCAGTAAAGGTGCCCAAATTTGTGTCCAGCTCACCCAGAAGTGGTATTTCGGCTGGAATTGAGGCTGGGCTTCATAGACCTGGAATTCTGGCAGACCTGACCCGGTGGCATGTTCTCCTCCTGCAGACCTGACCTCATGGTCTCGTCTTATAGACCTGAGCCAGTGGCATGGTCTCTTCTCATAGACCTGAGCCAGTGGCATGGTCTCGTCTCACAGACCTGAGCCAGTGGAATGGTCTCATCTCACAGACCTGAGCCAGTGGCATGGTCTCTTCTCATAGACCTGAGTCAGTGGCATGGTCTCTTCTCATAGACCTGAGCCAGTGGCATGGTCTCGTCTCACAGACCTGAGCCAGTGGAATGGTCTCATCTCACAGACCTGAGCCAGTGGCATGGTCTCTTCTCATAGACCTGAGTCAGTGGCATGGTCTCTTCTCATAGACCTGAGCCAGTGGCATGGTCTCCCCCTGCTTCTTTCTGGTGGTGGAACAGCAGAAGCTGAGCTGCGGCTTCCTCTGGGAAGCTCGCAGCAGCAGAATCCTCCCTCACATGTCATGTCTACCGAGTTCTTTCTCTTTTCTGGTCATCTGTGTAAAAGTGGCTTCTGGCAGGTGTTGGGGAGCTACCTAGTGGCTATTCTTTCTAGGAGTCACCTTCCTGACTCTCAGCAGTGTCGTCATTCTTCTTTGTCAGTCATTATTGTGACCTCCGTGGGGGACTTTCCTTGCTGTGCACATTGACTGCAGTGTCCATTTGCATCTTTCTCCATAGCTCTACATGTCATGTACACTTCCATGGCGTATGTTGGTACCAGATTCCTTCCCAAGGCTTCTCAGATGCCCCCCAGTGTGCTTTTCTAACATGCCATCAATGCCTTCCTTCCCTTTCTTTGGGTACCTACACTGGCATGCCACCTCCAAACCTTTCCTTCTGTGTCCTCATCTATAATTCAGACCTACAACTATCTCATGGTTCACTGGGTAAACTGTCTGTGCTTGCACTGGGTTTAACTGCAATTGTGTAGTATGACAGCTGCTGTCTGGGAGAGGAACGGTAGCTACGGACTCAGATGTCTCATCCATCTGATGGTCAGGGCAGGCAGAGGGGAGGGAACAGCCCACATTAAGATGGATATGTTGTTTGTGACTCTGAAAAGGAAATGGAGCTGAGTGGTAGATTGAGAAAAGCCCCCAGAATCTCAACTTTCCTATAATGGGACTAAATTATTGAAGTTAGAATTTTTCTTGAAATCTTTGAGTTACTAAACATTTTAATGCAAAATGAAAATGCGATGTGGTCAAACGATTACCCTGAACCTTCCAAGCAAAGTGAGGAGGATGCGAAAAGGGAGACCAACGTGGCAAGGGAGTGACAATGTCTTCAAAGGTGAAGTGAGCCCCTCCCAGGTTTATATATGTATGTGTGTGTTCAGAATGTTATGTACTGTATTTTGGTCATATTCACCCTCCCCCCAACTCCTCTCTTATCCATCCCCACTTCTGACCTACCAAAATTTGTGTCCTCCTTCTCCTTCTTATTTTACACCCATCAAGCCCAATTTGTGTTGCCCAAATATTCATGGATGGGACATCTTCTATGGGAGCATGGCCAGATTATCAGGAACTGCACTCTTAGAGAAAACCGTCTCTCCCACGCAGAGCAGCTAACAACGGGCAACAGCTCCATGGTACGGGGTAGAGTTTTGTGCTCAACTCCCCTCTCCATGCTAGAATTTTGTCTGGGATGGACTTGCACAGGCCTTATGCATGTTGTTGCAACTGCTGTGGATTCATATGTGCAGCTGCCATGCTATGTCCAGAAGCACTGTTACCTTGTGGTCATTCACTGCCTCTGGTTCTACTCTCTTTCTTCTTCCTCATCCTGAGCCTTGAGAGGAAGGATACATACACACACACACACATACGTATATATATATTACACATACACACACACATATATATACATATATATGTATATATATATATTCCCATAGGTATTGAGCATTCTGCATTTCCTTACTCTCAGCACCTTGGCCAGTTCTGGGTCTCTTTGTTAATCACTGTCTGCTGCAAATGGAAGCTTCTCTGATAAGGGAT
Source organism: Ellobius talpinus (assembly GCA_001685095.1). NCBI lineage: Eukaryota > Metazoa > Chordata > Mammalia > Rodentia > Cricetidae > Ellobius > Ellobius talpinus. The sequence goes on from LOJH01086366.1 coordinate 7,585, forward strand.
GAGAGATGCATTTGATCTATGAACACATGATAAATCATTAGGAGTTGGTTTCATACTATGTCCGTTTAGCAGAGTAATGGCTGTAGATTCTCCCCTACAGCCTATGACCTGTCAAGCCATAGGTTCTTGGGCAGATAATGGTGCCAGGTATGACATCCACTCATTGATCTGTGGTCTACTATTTGGACAGTGTCCCATCTCTTCACGACAAGGTGTTAACAGGGGAGGATAACAAAGGGTCCACTGAGTTGGAAGCTTGGCAGAAGTTTACTTGTGGAAGACATGTCTACCCCCACATCTAGTGCCTGCCTTGGGTGGTGGAGGACTCTCTCTCTCTCCCTCTCCTTCCCTTCCCTCACTCCCTTGCTCCCTCCTCTCTCTGTCTTCTCTTGTGGAATAGAATGAAATAGCCAGGCTACTTAAATGGTGGCTCAGGGTCCCAGAGAATCAAAATGTTCTTAAGTAGCTAAGAACTCTCTTCTAGCCTATTGGTCAATTCAAGGCACAGGGTGGGATGTAAGGAAAACACAGTCAAATATGGCTCTTGTTCAGAGCAGTGGCGTGGCTGTGAGGACAAGACAAGCTTTTGGAAGCCGTATTTGAGACTGTCCACCGCAGATGCTCTTGTGTTAAGGTTACTGACAAAGACTCCTCGACACCCCTCTGCTCGGTCTCCTCTGCGATTTTCCCACTAGGCTGATACCTGAGCTGATAAGAACCATACCTGTCAGCACAAACAATTGTGGCTACTGTGCTCCTGGAAGATATTTGAACAAACATGAGTGCAGCAGTGTGCTCATGAGGATGCCCCAGCCCTCTTAAATGCTGGGGAAGTTACAATTTGTTTCAGCTAAAAAGTAATTGTAACTTTCCTTAGAGCATTTACATTAAAAGACAAACAAGAAAAGGTACAAAAAAAAAGAAATCCAAAATTAAAGCAAACAAAACCAACAAAACAAAAGAATGAAAAATCTTAGCAATGAAATCTGCTTGCACGGCTTGGTCCTGGAAACCTGACTGGCTGACGAGGGAATAAAAAAGGACAGACACACAGGCACAAGGACATAAAAAACTGGGGTGGGGTAGGCCATGATCACTCTGATGGAGCAGCAGCAGCTACACAATAACCTAGAGCGTCAGCATGTTTCCTGTCTACAGGAGGAGGAGGGTTAGCTAGCCTCTGTAGGAGGTTTATGGAGAGGAACAGTCTCTGGAGTCATCCTGGAGGAGGAAGCTACAGTTGCTGGGTTTTTGTACTCACTGCTTGCTCAGTTGTCCATTAACCCCAGAACTTGGACCAGAGGGAAACTTTGCCTTGCTGCTGAGCCTCAGATGAGGACTTTGCCAGTTCCTATGGGTCTGAGGTACTGGTGTTCATGACAACTCTGTGCCCAATGCAAAATAATATGCATTCACTCAGGACTTCGGCCACTCCTTACACATTCACTTGGAGTTTCCCCAGTTCACCATACCTTAGAATTACAAGTCAAGGTCCTAGAAGCCATCCCTTTAAAATGCAATTACCAGGAGGGGTTATTTTCTGTGGGAGGGTAGGAGCTAAGCTGTGATGGACTCCTGTGAGCAGATAGAGCATTCCCTTTCTGTGACTCTTCCTCATCCCCCCCACCCCGTCCTCCCTCCTGCTCACTAAAGCAGGAGTAGGAGGTGCGGAAGAAAATAACTAGGACAGAATGTTTAGAAAGCAAAGAAGCATCAAGCATGTGGGAACTGAGAAATGAAATATTAAACATTAAAAAAAAAACGAGAAGAGCAACCAACCGGAAGGCAGGATGGAACTGAGCCAGCAGGAGATTCTGGCCAGCCATACTGCAGTGAGAGGGGGAATGGAGGCTGGGCACGAGTGCGAACCAGCACAGAAAGTGAAGGGTGACTTTCCCAAAGCTCTCAGCACCTCTGGTAGATGAAAGGGAATGTAGAGTTCGGAGGACAGAAGCAGTGCTGGTGCTGGGTGGAGGAAATCAGGGAAAGGTTTAAGAGGCCTGAGAGCAAAAGCTGAACTAGGTTCAAGATGATCTCAGACAAAGTCACAATGGGAAGTGACACAGGACTGGCTGCCCAGCATCCAGGATAGACAACCTTTCAAAGAAAACGAAGTTAACTATGACACCAAAAATGAAGTCGTGCATATTACCCAAAGTAGCTGGGCAGTGGTGGTGCACACCTTTAATCCCAGCACTCAGGAAGCAGAAGCAGGAGGATCTCTGTGAGTTCGGGTCCAGCCTGGTCTACAAGATCTAGTTCCGGGACAGGCTCCAAAGCTACAGAGAAACCCGGTCTTGGGGAAAAAATGCATATTACCAAAATTATATTTGTGTGGTCTGATGTTTGTCTCCCAGAATTCATTTGTTGGAAATATAGTCCCTAAAATTGAAAGTTAGAGGGATTGAGAGTGGCGACTTTAAAAAGCAATTGTCTTGGATGATAGGGACCCTGGCCTTATGAATGGTCCATCCACTGAGTTGATGGGTTGATGAGTTATTACAGAAATGGTTGGTTATCGTGAGGTTGAGTCTGTTATGAAGTTGACTATCTCATACATGCCTCTTTAATCATGTGATATTTAGAGCTCACTGGGGACTCTTTGAAGGATCTATCAGAGAAGCCCCAATTGATACAGCCCTCAACCACAGACATAGCCTGTTGAATTGTTGGCAGGACGATATTGTTCATTCTCTATCAATTTTCTAGTCTATGGCATTTGGTTATAATAACTAAGAATAGACCAAGGCAATACTGATATATACAGGCTTGTAATCTTTATTCTTAGAGGGATATTTTCTGTTTAGAAGTGGAGCAACTTGTAGGAAATGGAAAATCATGGGATTGGGGTGTTTGGGTGTTTCTGGCAGGTGTTGCTGTGTTTTTGCTTTGCTCTTTCTTTGCTATTACAGTGTTGCAATTCTTCAAATCATGTCCTTCATTCCCATAATGAAGCAATGAGTTGGGGTCTCTGTACACTTCATATATTTCCCTGGTTAATATTCTATTATTGAAACCAATATAGTGAATTCTAAGTAGAAGATGACCCCAAACCCACAACCTGTTCCTCAGTTCCCTAGCTTCCAGCAGAGCTAAGGCATGCACAGAGGGCTCTTGAATGCAGTGTCCATGGTCTGCTTTTGCAAAGCTCCACACAGACAGACTCAAGCCAGCGGCAGAGACTGCTAAGTGCCTGTTACGTGTCAACACCCTTCCACCGTCCTATTGACAGCTGGGTGCCTAAGTGTCCTCAAAGTTAAGGATATTGAAAGATGAAGCCCAAGAGCTATGAGGCTGAGATTTAACACAACTGCTGAATTAGTTCTGCACATAAGCTAAGAACTGGCCAGTTTGAAGGCTGCGTCTGACCTCTTGCTTGAATTTGTCTGTCCTCGTGGTAAGGAGCACATGTTCCAATAAGAGCAGCATAACCGGGAACATGTATGCACCATGCTGTGCTGAAAGGAAGGATTAGCCACACCCGAGGAAGGCGTGGGAGGGGGACATTGTTGTGGGACCTGTTTCCTTGGTCCTTGTTCTCTCTCTTCCTTTCCATAGGACATTGTTGTGGGACCTGTTTCCTTGGTCCTTGTTCTCTCTCTTCCTTTCCAATCAACAATCAATAAAAGCAGACAAAATATGCAGTTAGTGCCTGGTGCTGGGAATCACAGCCATTCATTGGTCAATGACAACATGTGTTCTGAAAAATACACCCTTAGGTGATGCAGCTACATGAGAGCCATAGGATATATCTGTGCACATCTAGACAGTACAGCCTATTGCATACCAGGCAATATGGCATACATGTAGGAAAAGCCTAAATATGTATATTACCAGCCTACTGTAGCCTATTGATCCTAGGGTCACAATACACAGAACAGCAGGGGATTAACCCAGGCCCATGTAAGAGAAATCTAGACTTGATAAAGACAGGATTATCTGAAACTGCTCTTAGTGCCATATGCCATGATGTTCTGCAGTAGTGTTTATTTTTTCCTGTGAGTAAGATGAATAAAATCCCAAATGATAGAAAATATAGCATTCTAAATAGCATAATAGCAAGAACTGTGTATGAGGATTGGTATTATTCGCTATGCATAAATACATGTGCTATACTTTGACATTTCACTATACACATAAGCATGTGCTGTTGTGTGACATTCTGTCATTAGATAGCAGAGGGTTTTGGCTCCATTAAGATCGCAAAAAGACGCCATCACATATGTGGTTAACAAAAACATCATCACCAAAAGCATGACTTCATGTCCCTCTTTAACTTTTGAATTTCTGACGTTTCATGAATGCTGCTATGACTTCTAATTTATGGAAGAAAAGTTTTACCCCATGACTCAGTCTTCACAAGAAAACAATACAGAATGCCTGCTTTATTTTTGCTTTTCTCATTAACCCCATGTAGTTTTCTTTTTCTTTTTCTTTTTGAGAACACACAGGGTAAAGACAGGGTTTCAGATGACGTCAGCTGCAGACAAATTGGCTTTCCTTCATTTACTGTGATATTGCCATTTATCTAAGTCTTAGATGAAAGAAACTTTGTTCATATAACGTAAACATCTGTGAGTATACACACTGTGACTTTGGAGACCCTCAGTGCAAGCTTACGCACGTGAGTGTCTGTGAGTGTGTGTGTGTGTATGCATGTGTGTTGAGTTCAGCTAGGCAATTAATTTGCCATCATTCTACATACTCTCTCAGTACTAACATTAAAGTTAGGGTTTAACAGCATCTGGCATTATTCTGACCTTGAAGCACTTTGGTAGGAAGTTAGAATGATGCTCTGCTGTCCTTAGAAAAGACACCCTTACATTTCCATCATTGAATAAGACACCAGCTACAGGGACAGACTAGCATTTTAGCCAGAAATTAAGAAGTCCGTTTTTTTTTTTTAGATGAACAGTTGTAATTTTTTCTTTCTGGTATTAGCAATGATGGTAGACTTGTGGGCATGAGGTAACATTTTAAAGAATTAATACTGCTGATGGCTTCTTTGCTGGTAGTTGTGTATCAGGCCGTGTTACAAGGTCTGGATAGCACTAACACAATTCTCTATCAACCCTGTAAAATGCTCACCTAAGAGGATCATCTCAGCGAAGGGAGCAAGGGTACTAACAAGTCACAATTCCCCATTGAAATGCTGGGATTGTGAAGCTTTGTCTCCTTCTTACACTTGTCATGGATTGAAAATATTTTCAAGATCTTGGAGAGGGTAGGGAACATACCTAAACATAATAAAGACAATTATCAACAAGCCAACAGCCAATATCAAACTAAATGGAGAGGCACTCAAAGAGATCCCACTGAAATCAGGAACAAGACAAGGTTGTCCACTCTCTCCATATCTACGCAATATAGTACTTGAGGTTTTAGCTAGAGCAATAAGACAACAAAGGGGGACCAAGGGGATACAAATCGGAAAGAAGAAGTCAAACTCTCACTGTTTGCTGATGATATGATAGTTTACATAAGTGACCCCAAAAATTCTACCAAGGAACTTCTACAATTCATAAAAACCTTCAGTAATGTAGCAGGATTCAAGATTAACTCAAAAAAAAGCAGTAGCCCTCCTTTATACTGATGTTAAATGGGCTGGGAAAGAAATCAGAGAATCAATACCCTTCACAATAGCCACAAATAGCA
>LOJH01086370.1:0-15947 GCA_001685095.1 Ellobius talpinus
GACCGAAGAATGGATAAGGAAAATATGGTACATTTACACAATGGAGTACTACACTGCTTTGGCATTTTTAAAATGCAACCATGTCTTTTCTGACTTGAGTATACACATTTCTTCATGATTCCAATTCACTGAGCAATGGGGACAAATTGTGTTGACAGGATTTAAGAAGCTCTAGAGCTCTCGGATGCATCTGACAGTCTTCTCCAACACTTAGTAGCACAAGCACTTGTGCTCTTGGAGTTCACAGACTCAGCTTTTATAGCTTTGAGCTACCAGCTATTATACATTGACCTTCAAAGGGACTTTACCACTACACATGCTTTTGTCCCTGTGTTATGGTTATAATTCCCTGCATAAATGGTCACTGGCTTAGCATGCATGCAAAGTAAGAATAACAGATAAATAATAATGTGTGTACTACAAGAACAAATAGCTAACATTCCCTGTGTGTTTACTGCATGCCAAATACTGTGCTATGTGCAGCACAAGTCCCAGCTCACCCCATAGAGGGCTCACTACTATCTTTACTTTGAAAATAAGACCAAAGCGCAGAATACTAAAGTAACGTTCCCAAAGCAACACAGTCAGCATGTGGCAAGGCTGGACCTTGTCCAGGACCCTGCTCCACAGAGAGCAAAGACTGTTCGCCAAGAAGTACAGCTTGCAGTATGCTGTACCCTGTAAAGGAGCAGCTGGCACTAGCACATGGCAGCTCTAACATCTGTTTTGATTGTTCCAAAGCTTTATTTTTCTATTTTCCTTGGTTTCAGGCAGTATTCTATTCTAAATTGATCCATTCCCAGTGCAGAATTCCTCAACTTGAATCTTCAGAAATACATATTCACTTGATAGTCATACAAGGAGAGTATTCTCTGCCTAGATTCCCTGAACACAGAAGACTGGGCTTGGAGGATGGTTTAGTGGGTAAGCTCTGATTTAGAGCCTCAGCATCCATGCATCAGCCAGGTGGAGCCATGGCACCTCTAACCCCAACAATGGAGATGGGGGTGGGACAAGGATGGGGTTGTTGGGGATTGCTGATCTTCATGCTGGTTCTAAGTTCAGCAAGACAACCTTCCTCAAGGCGATAAAGCAGAGGGTGACAGAGCAGGTCATGTGAAGTCCTTCTCTAGCCACTGCATGCATGCCCACATATACCGTGATATACATCACATGCATGCATGTACAATGAACACATACATATATGTAACACACACACACACTCATTTACCACACAACAGAACAAAAGACCCTTTTGTCTCTGACACATCACAAGCCTGGTCACAGATAAATAATCCCAAACAAGTCAAGCAAATGCAGCAGTGGAAGCATACACAGCAGTGGGCACTGATGCAGCAATAGAGCCTAATGCAGAAATGCACACTGATGCAGCAATGAAGCATACACATCGATGGATGCCAGAGCAGCAGTAAAAGCTGCTGTAGAGATGGAAGTTGCAGGGTTTCCATGGTAGCCAACTTTGTCACTCCTACCCCCTCTTCGATGGCAAATAATGACTTCTCTGCTTTGAAAGAAGACTGATCCACTTCCAGAAAGTCTCCTGCTGTGATGAATTTACTAAGCCCCCTTCAAAAACAGATGGCAGTGCCACAGAAGCAAGAAGAAAGGGAAAGCTTGATGCTGGCAAGATGGAGTAGTAACCAAGTCTCCCAAGCTTTGAAAAAGATAGTAGCTTTGCTTGCTTCCTTGCTTTCAACTTTTCTTTGTAGAAATACTGTAAAATGGTGAACCTGCCAAGTTGAGAATGGGTTTGTTAAAACAGATCAAATTATGGTTAGAACCCAAGGCTTCTTCCCTTCAGTGGTTAGCCATTGTATAAAGGTAAAGAGAGAGTCAGCCACAGAGGAAGTTGGAAAGGCCTCCAGGCAATGAGAGAGCTCCCACCACCACATTTGCCATCATACCATTATCTAGGGAAGCAAGAACCTGTGAACAGCAGAGGACTATGCCTATTGCTAAAATCCCTTCCTAAAGGAGACATAAGCAAAATCCACCCTCCTCCTATGTCTCCAAAGACAAATTGAGGTATGTTTGATTCCCTCAAAGTTCACTCTGGGGAGCCAATGAGTTTAGAGGGCTTCCTTACAGAGCATTAAGTGAGGGACTACTCACTGGAGTGTGATTTCTCCCTGACAAAAGGTAGCACCACCAAGTCTTTACCAAGCAGAGAGGATGGCTTTTCTGTAAACAGAGGTTTCTGTCCTGCCTGGTCCAGCAACCGTTCTGTCCCAAAGAAATACACAGTCTTACATTAATTATAAACTGTTTGGCCCATTAGCCTCAGGCTGATTACTAACTAACTCTTATTACTTAAATTAACCCATAATCCTTATTTATGTTTAGCCACGTGGCTTGGCACCTTTTCTCAGTGCAGCATTTTCATCTTGCTTCCTATGTATCTGGGTGGTGACTGCAGACTAAGCCTTTCCTCTTCCCAGAATTCTTCTATTCTGGTTGCCCCACCTATACTTCCTGCCTGGCTACTGGCCAATCAACATTTTATTAAACCAATACAAGTGACAAATCTTTACAAGGTACAAGAGCATTATCCCACAGCACTTTTCCATAGCTCCCTCCATAGACAGAGCCCTCCTCTCCTAGTCTTCCTTAGGCACTCCTGCAGGCCATGTGCAATTGGGGCAGAACTGCATCTGACAGGTTGGATGGAGTGGCTGTATACTCATGTGAGGCTCCCATGACCCTGTCTCCCTCTATGTTAGGGAGTATAAACAGTCAAAAAAGTCCAACTTGATGATCATATGCAAGTGAGCACAGCTGAACTCCTAAAGATGCCAGTGATTTGGCTTTAAAGATAGCACTGTGTAACACCTTTCACTATCATGCACAGTTTAAAACCTGAACACAGTTTAAAACCATAACTGACTGGGACAGGGGCAGGGATGAAGATGTTTTCGTTTATGACCTATTTCACCTTAAAAATAAATTATTACTATTATTAATGCCTGTGTTCTTGCTATAGTCAGTGAGCACAACTCTCAAAAAAACAAGATTCCAGAATATTCTAGGATAGCTTAGAATATTTAGCATGTGTGTGTCCATGCACACACACACACATACATACACACACACATCACAAATACATACATGCAGCAGAATGCTCACAGGGTTTGATCTGACTAGGGAAATGAATGGTATCTCAAAGTGAGGGAATCCAGCTTTCCAGATACATTGGCACCAATGGCCCCAGATGCTTGCTAAACACAAACTCTTAATGTTGGTTACTTTTAAAATTGAAATGCTTCTCTCCACAAACCACTATGTCTCATGCTTTATACTGGATAGCCTGCTCCCCTGAGGTAATAGTTCATAAGCAAGAGATTTTTTTCACTCTCCAATTAATTTTGTTCTTTTATATTGAGCCCTATGCTGTAGTTTGATGGAGTAAGAAAAAATAAAGTTATGGTCTGGGCCTTACTTCATAAACTACAAGCACAAAAAAAGACACAAAGAGAAGTCACTAAAACCTGTGCTCTTTTCTAACTTGTCACAACTCACACATTGCATGTGCTTTCTTTTAAGAAGGGCATCTTGGGACAACTTTCTAACTCGATTATTTTTAGAATGTAAAATAATACAAAACAGCAGAAATTAATATGAAGAATATAATGGAACTCAAATTAATTTCAACAAAGAATTCTCAAATGTGGATAACTTATGATACAGGAACTTCCTCAAATGCCTTTAATAATTCAGTCTCTCTGGGTCTATACTCAGTTTCATGAAAAAATGGAAAGTGTCTCTCCTCTTGCTCCAAACTAAACAATCTCCCTGTGAGGTAACCCTTCTAAAACATGCTTCTAGTGACAGTGGTAAGCAATAATGACCACTTTCTTGTTCAATTTTCTCAATTTTACTGGCAACTTTCCTCACTATTGACTATGTAAAATACGTCACTCATGAAGAGAGATAATGGCAAACCTTCTGTCAGCCCTAAGTTCCTCTCCAGTGATCACCCAACTGCTCCACAGGTTTAGCTCTCTCCATCTCCATTTGCCTATGCCCATTCCCAATCAGTGCAGAGAAGCATGTTAATCATCACTCATCCTCCAGTGAATAGGCTTCGCCTGAGCCACAGTGTCAAAATGCCAGGTGCTTTCAGGTGAGGCTCTTAACCTTCTTGCAGATGCAGCCCAGCTGGCAGTCTCCTCTTTCTTCAGACTCTCCATTATCAAGTTTTCAGTTCCCTTCTCACTTCCTTTGGTACTCATTCATTCCTGAAGTGACACTCTTTCTAACCAACTGGAGTTTCCAGAGCCACGTCCTATATTTTTTTTATTCTACACTTGATTTATGTATTATCTTCTAATTTTTGTGCAAGTGTCAAGATCAGCTGAGAAGTTTCTAACTGCAAAGGCCTAGATCAAAAACTTCTTTTCCTTTTACCGCTGACTTTGTCTCCTACTCAAACGGGAAGTTGTCACTTATCTTTGCCACTCCTACTATAATGCTCAGAAAACCTCTATAACCACTTCATGGCATTGGTACAACTGCCTCATTCATGGTTTTTCAAGTTTGTATCCCTGCAATCATTTCCAAAATCCTTTTCTTTGTAACTACTCTCAATTTCACAGACTACATAAAGGGTCGTTATTGTAAAGGTTACAATAATTTTTAAAAAGTATTGAGCACATACTAGAAATGATTTAGTAATTGCATAAGCAGTTTATGATCTATAAGAGGATATCTTACAACCAAGCAATTGCTTTCACAAATATATTTGTTGACTAAAATACTCAGAATAGTTGTTGAATAAAAGATATATGAAATTATAATATAATAATAAACATAAAATTAAAATCAGAAACAGTAACTAATCTACATTATAAATCAATTTAGATCAATCTAAGATAATACTAAGAAACATGCAAGTTGTGGATGGAGAAGTGATAAGTGTATATGAGCACTGGCTAGTCTTGTAGAGAACCTATGTTCAGTACCCAGGACACAAATGATGGCTCACAATCATCTCTAGTGAGTGAATAGCCACGTGGCAGGATACCCCACTCTCTAGGACCTCCACAGTGGGACAAAACCCCATGCCCCTCCTCCACCTCCCTCAGCTTTTCTTAATTATATTCTTTAACCTCCCCCAACTACTCCCAGATCACTCAAATTCATTCTCTCTCTCTCTCAAAAAAAAAAACAAATTAAGAAAATCAACTCAAACAAATTAAAAAGAAAATAATAAAACAAAAATACCAAAAGAACACACACACTCAAAACAAGCAAAAAAAAAAACCAAAAAACCAACCACAGTGTCTGTTTTGTGTTGGCCAGGTTCCTAGGCCTGGGGCCTGCCCTGAAGTATAATTAATATACCTAGTGACACTTCAATTGCAAATAGCTTCTTGGTTTGGAGTGGGATTTTGTGTTTATTTCCTCTTCTCAGTGCTCTTCTTCTGTCTGCAAAATGATCTTTTCTTGAAGTCATATACCTCCCCCCGCTTTGACAAACCTTTCTGTCTTCTTTCCAACATGAACCCCTGAGCCTTGAAGAGAGGTATTTAATAATAAAGACATCTCATTTAGAGCTGAACACTTGCTCCAAAGTCTCTCACACTCTCACACTGTTCAGTTGTGGGTCTCTGTACTAATTCCAATTTACTACAAGAAGCGGCTTCTCTGATTAGGGTTGAATAACGCCTTGCTCTATGGGTATATAAATATGTCATTAGGAAACATTTTATTGCTATGTTCCTTTAGCAGAATAATAATGCTTGACTTTTCTCTAAGCCTATGACATATCTAGTCTCAAGTTTCTGGCTACTTTAACAATGTTAGGTATGTATTCCATCTCATAGAGTGGGACTTATATCCAAGCAAAAAGTGGTTGGTTACTCCCATAACACTTGTGCCACTATAGCACCAGTGTATTTTGTAGGCAGGTTACTGTTGTAGATTTTAGGGTTTACAGCTAGGTGACATTGACAATTATTTTCCTCATTTGGTAGCATGCAAAGTACCTTCTAGTACCATGAACACTGGTCAGTTGGAGTGAAGATTCTAGCTGGGCACCAGGTTGATTTTTCCATGTTTGTTGATTTTACTAGGTGTTACCTTCAGCAGTAGTATCTTGCGTTCAGGTAATGGAGTCACAAATTTCTTAGGAAATGGCCTGTGATTTACATGGGGTGGTCTATGGGGTCCCTTTGGCCAATGACTCAACAGATATAACCATTCTTGACACAGAGGGTTTTGTTTGGTGGCCTAGCTGTTTAGTTGGAGCATTGTCTGCCCCATTATATAGTGACCTCCTTTAAGTTCCTTTCATATATGTACATGTCTTAGGAAGCTTCTAAAGTAGTAGGCTTCCAGATGGACTTTCAAAAGGACTTTTTAGTACTGACTGTTCCTCCCCTTATATCCTTCTTTACTCTGCCCTCCATGAGTCTCCCTATTTAATCCCCTATTCTAGTCTCGACTTTATCTCATTATGACACTATACTATTATTCCCTTCCTTGGAAGATTCCCTATATTTAGCAGTCTGTTTGATACTATATATGTCATATATAGTACATATATAGGTACATAAATGCATATATATGACAAAACATTCAAGCACCTAGCATATAAAAGAACATATTTATGATGTACAAGATATTATTAAATATAAAAGGCATTAAAATTAAACATGACTTTTGATTAACAGAAGTCATAAAGAAAATGGTCAAATTTCAGGATAAGGACAGTTACCTTAATGTATACAATGTAAAAGACTTCATATGTAGAATATCAAAGGACTTAACAATGAATAAAGAAAAGAAGAACATCTTACTGTAAAACTGAGCAAAACCCTTAAATAGAACACAAGAATGGTTGATAAACACATGTAGCAACACATGTAGCAACAAATGGCACTAGTATTAGGTGACTACATCCACATAAAACCTAAAAGAGCTTGGGGAGGAATTCTAGACACAAAAGAACAAAGTTAAGCACGGCTTCTTAGTAGCAGCATTTTCTTTGGTGGGTTCTGTTTGCTGGCGGCTAGCAGGGGCATTATTCCTATAAGAGAAGGCTTTCTGACTCAGTGTTAGCAGCAGAAACTAAACAGCTTCTTTAAAAACTTAGCTTCTTGTTTCATGCTGGCAGCACAAATGTCTCTGGCTCTTTCAGGAGGTCCTGCACATAAATGGGGTTTGTGAGCAATATGCTTAATAGTGATATAGACCCGCTGTGCCCCTGGAGCTGGGAAGGTAAGCATGCCTCGCAGAGGTGGTAAACATATCTCCACCATGTTGGACTGTGCAGAGCAAACAGGCAGGGCCACAGAGTTGGTCCTACCACACTCACTTCGCATTTAAGAAAAAGTAACAAAGTATAAAAAAATAAGCCACATAAATATGGAAAATACACAGAGATCCTGTATTATACATATTATTATGTTTTCTTTTAATTTTTTGACTGCAGAGAGACATCTGTTTCTGGGGACTGCTAAGCTAAACCAACATAAAGGTATCTTGATTTCAAAATTTGAGTCCAAGGATAGTTACTTTGGAAAAGAGGCTCTGCTTTTGATTCCACAGAGGATAGGAATCTGTGGATTTTTTATTTCCAGGTTAGTGTGGTTCGATAGAACAAGATCTCCCCGAATGTTCTCCGTGAACCTTAAAAATACTTCATCCAACAAAAAGCAGGAAGCAGTTTGGAGAAAACTATGCCCAAATTCCCAAATGATTGTTTATAAATGTTTATTTTCATTTAAAAAGGGTTAGTTATAAATGGNTTCTGGGGACTGCTAAGCTAAACCAACATAAAGGTATCTTGATTTCAAAATTTGAGTCCAAGGATAGTTACTTTGGAAAAGAGGCTCTGCTTTTGATTCCACAGAGGATAGGAATCTGTGGATTTTTTATTTCCAGGTTAGTGTGGTTCGATAGAACAAGATCTCCCCGAATGTTCTCCGTGAACCTTAAAAATACTTCATCCAACAAAAAGCAGGAAGCAGTTTGGAGAAAACTATGCCCAAATTCCCAAATGATTGTTTATAAATGTTTATTTTCATTTAAAAAGGGTTAGTTATAAATGGTTAATGGAAATAAGGGGATATGATATAGAGATGAATACTTAGCATTGGTATGGGTCTTGGTCTATTGATACAAATTTAAGGTTGGTTTTGTTACACTGTGTGTATATATACTTCTATTCTTGTTTAAGGTATTTTGTTTATGGAACTCATTTTAAAATGCAATATATAATTTAAAATTGCAGGTTAATAGATGTCATTTATAATAGTCAAACTTATAGTCATGTTAGGTTTTCTAGATATACAGAGATATATTTGAGTTAGATAGATAATTTTCAACACTTCAAGACCTACAGAATATGTCATTTAAAATGTTTTAATGACTTAGACTTTTCTTGTCAGTGAGACACATCTGCTTCTGGCAGTACTAATAACTTCAGAGAGGATGATGGGCGTTGAAGAAACATGTTATGGAATTTGTCTTCAATGTGACAAGTCTAGCCATTTGGGCAAAAAACTGTTGTTTGTGAACTGTTTTATGGTGTGCTGTATGAACTGGACACACAGGACTCACAGAAAAGTGACTGCTAAACTCACCAGAAGATGGATGGTCCTTCAGGGTTTCTGCTCCATAGAAGAAACTGTCAGACATTCAGGAAGACACAGAACTTTGCCATTACAAGACAGAATAGATCTTCAAATTTTCTGCTTCATGGAAAAGTCTGCTGGATACTAAGGGCCTACAGGTTGAAGATGGTTGTCCCAATGATAGAAAAGAACTTTGGGTGACTATCCAGGCAGCAAGATGTCTTTGTCAATTCTAGAGTTTTGGAAGTCACTTACAGTGCACTTTCTGTTTACTTAGATAATAGTATATCCTTCTGAGGTTTTTGAAGAGTTGAAGACAGATAGTTACAGTTTTCCTTAGTTATGATAAAAGATAAATAAAACATAAAACTTTAGACTCATAAAGATATGATAGATGATATTTTTCTTAATTTGCCAAATGTAAATGGACAAAATATTTTATCTATAATTTTTGCTTGATAACGGTTTTGTATTTGTAATTTTTTATGTTAAAGTTAAAACCTTCCTTTTTAATTAGACAGAAAAGAGAAGATGATGTGAGATGTCCTTCTGTATGTGTGATGGTCGATAAATAAATCTGTTTTGGCCAATAGTTTAGCAGAGTAAAGCCAGGCAGGAAATCTGAACAAAGATATAGAGAGAGAATAGGCTGAATCAAAGAGATGCCATGTAGCTGCCAAAGGAGACAGACACCAGAACCTTACCCAGTAAGTAACAGCCTCGCGTTGATACACAGATTGATAGAAATGGGTTAATTTAAGATATAAGAGTTAGTTAATAAGAAGCCTGAACTAATAGGCCAAACAGTGTTGTAAAAATATAGTTTCTGTGTGATTATTCAGGTCTGGGTCGCCAGGAACAAAACAGAAGTCTTCATTTACATTTTCAGTCTCATTGGTCATCAGAGTAAAGTAATTATTTTTTCTTGTTTTTGAAACAGGGCCTCATGTGGCCCAGACTGGCCTAGAGCTCACTATTTAGTTGGAGATGACATTGAACTCCTGATCCTTCTGTCTCCATCTCTCAACTATTGTGATTACACTCAGGTACTATCACAACCAGCTGAGAAAAGTAACTTTTAAGTAACAAATACACAATATAAATGTTAAATTCATAAAAGAAGACAATAGGGCTGGAGAGATGGCTCCACTGTTAAAGGTTAGGTTCACAATTAAAATATAAAAGACAAGACAGGTGTAAGGGCCAAGGAGAGAAAATGGGGTGTTTAGTAAACTGTTGATCCAAACACACAGTTTTTTGGTCAAGAGGAATAAATGCACATCTCTAACATAGCAAGCTGTTAACATGCTTAAGTAACAAGGTAACATAAACGTGAACATAGCTGAAAGGTTTCATACATTCTCGATGCACAAAAAATGTGAGTGATGAAATGGATATTTTAATTAGCTTGATTTGGTCATTCATGTCTCTATCAAAGCAACACATTACAAACCATTAATATGTGATTTTTCAATTAAAACTCACAAGTTAAAATAAAATAACTGATGTGTCCAACAAAATAGGTAAAATTTAACTGTTAATCTAAATGCAAGCAGGAATATAGAATTTTTAAGCCTTAATAAAGAACTCACAGATATGTACATGAATGACAACTAGAAATGACTTTGGTGTATCTTTTAAATATGAAAATAACATACTAAGTTGAGCCTACTAGATCAGGCCTGTAACACTATCCACTTAGAAAGTTGGAACAAAAAGATTACAAATTCATGAATTTCCTGGGCTACAGCATGAGTTGTAGTCAGCCTGGAAAGAACCCATCTCCAAATGAAAACGAAAGCCGTCTGGAGACAATGCTGACTGACTGAGAATTCCTTAGTTCAGTCCCCACTACTGCAAAAAGCTAACATAAAGAAGGAAAGTAACATATCCTACCATCCAATTATTTCAAACCAAGTTACATATGTATATATTCAACTGAATATATATATAATATTCATATAATAACCCAATATAAATACAAATAACTATACTGTTAGCACTAAACCCAAACTATAATAAAATTAAATGTTCATCTATATCACAATGTGGAAATAAATTATGCTAGATCCATATAATAAAGTAATATACAATGAAAACAATCTAGTATTACAAGCAGCAATATGAATGTTTCTCAATCATATAAATAATACAGAATAAGTTTAATCATATATTCTTATTTACTTATTTATAAAAACTAAAATGGGATCAATTGTACTATATATTGTTAAAAATCAGAATAGCTGCTGAATTGAGGGAATGTTGAAGAGGTGGTAGTTGGGTAGGGTGTATTCAACTTGAAGTTGAGTAATTCTTTCCTTATTTCTTGAGTGTGGAAGCATCTATGTAGGAGTGCCATGTAGGAATATTGTCTTTGTAACAACTCATTGGACTCCTTCTTGAGTGTGGAAGCATCTATGTAGGAGTGCCATGTAGGAATATTGTCTTTGTAACAACTCATTGCTGTGTGCCTTTATGCCGTGTTTCACAACTCACTGGAAACATAACATTATCCTGCAGCCTCCCACGCCCCCAAAGTATTTTCAGTTCCTCTCTCCTTTTACCTGTGATATTGATTCTGCTTTCTAAAACTTAGTTGAAAGAACCATAACATAACATCTATTCTAATTTTGGTGACAGAGAAGAGACTTTGTACTAAAATAGAAGGCCACAGCTTCTGGATAATAAAAGCAATTCTACAAACATCACATCAAACTCAGAAAGGATTTGCATGCACTAAATTCTTGGCTGCCTCTCAAGTATTAAGAAACTGAAGCCGCATTTGCATATCCCCAGTGAGATTTTGGAGAGTTTTTCAATGTAATTAGCAAATCAGCTAAAGAATAAAGGGCATAGGTCTAAACCAAAAGGCAAGGATTTTACTGCTTACTAAATGCTATATTAAAACCAAATGCTACATTTCCAAATGGCAATGAGCTTTTCTTTTATTGTGAGCAGAAAATAAAATATTATTTACCATTTGCATAGAAAATCATCTTAATTGGTATAATTACTATCATTCTCAGATAAAAATATGAAAAATGTACTTTAAAAATTCATCTTGTGATTCTACAAAGAGCTTCAAGATGCATTTGTCCTTAGTTCACCATTCAAATAGAAAATATTTTTTTAACCTGGGCGGTGGTAGCGCACGCCTTTAATCCCAGCACTTGGGAGGCAGAGGCAGGCAGATAGATCTCTGTGAGTTCGAGGCCAGCCTGGTCTGTAAGAGCTAGTTCCAGGACAGGCTCTAAAACTACAGTGAAACCCTGTCTCCAAAACAAAACAAAACAAAACAAAAAATTTTAAGATAGCAGAAAATATGTTTATCATATAAAATGCTTTCAGAATGGCAATTGTACACAAAGTTGAAATGTTTGTGATTGGCTTTCTTACTAAACATTAAAGTAGGTTCTTCTAAATAAGCTCTATGGTCAGCATATCTGAAGTCTAGAACTTGCCCTTCCGGTGTGAGTTCTTGAGGATGCTTCACCTCATGAGCTGCACTAAATCTCTGAGCAACAAAGCAAACATTTGGGTAGAAACATAAATTTTAGAGAAAGTAGTTATGCCTCTCTTCATGGCTTCTCAAATCTTTAACTGAGCAGATCACAGACAGTGGACAGGTGCACTAGGCTTTATGAGGAGTAATTTGTAAAAGGGAAAAAGAAAATGTTATCCAATAAAACACACATGAAATTCTTAATGGGAAGGTATTCAGAGCTCTGGAAAACTCTCAAAAGTAGCAGTCAGCTTACAGAATGAGAATGCTCTCAAGGAACAGAGGGTCAGAGGCAAAAATACTGGGAGGGGGAAGTTTTTAAAACAGGGTTAGTTGTTTAAAACTTGCACAATGTGTTTTAACCATATTCACCCACCCTCTTTTTCCAGCTCTTCCAAGATCCACCACCCACTTTCCTATCTACCCAAATTTGAATTATGCTATTGTTTTTAATCTACCAAAATCAATTTGTGCTGTCCAGGGGCTATAATCTCAGAGGAAACCTGCCCCAGAAGCTAACAACTGCCAATAGCCCCAAGGTTGGGGTGAGATTTTATACTCAATACCCCAACTCCATGCTGAAAATTAGTCTGTCTTGAGTTTGCATAGGTCTTCTGGGTGCTAATTGCTTCTTTGGGAGTTGTAGGCCAGTGAGGTTCCATATCCCTAGACATTACAGGCTAATGTCAATACCAGAACTTGACAGTAAGAGCCTATTACTCTAGATACCCCACACTTGAGCAACAGTACATAGGTAAGCCAAGCTGGTACTGACCTAGAAGCTTTGTCCACACTGGCCAGCATTTACAGCAATGGAGGCTTCTGTGCATACTACTAGAGAAGAAAAGTCATCGTGAATCACACTCAGCTGTAAACACTGTGAGCTACAATGATGAGTAGCCTGGTAAGATATGTCCACTGGTACAATAGTAGCTTGAAACTTCATGAGATTGATAAACCATTTTTGAGAGGTTTTTTTAAATTTTTTAAATTGCTATTTTAAAGCCCTCTGTGAAGATGGGACTTCCAGGCATCCACATATACATGAGCTCTACCAAAGCATTACTCATTCTTATTTTAAAACTTTGGAAGTAGAGTAGAAAAGGAAAGAAAGAGGAAATGTAAGAAAGAGAAAACAGACTACAAGGGCAACAGCTAAGAGTGTGTGGAATATTCCCTTACACTGTATGAATATATGCCATTGTGGTTGGTTTAATAAAGAAGCTGAACAAGATAAGGTTAGGTGGAAGGACCAAATGAAGGACACGGGGGGCGGGGGGAAGCTGGAGTCTGAGGACTCACCAGTCAGATGCAGAGGGAACAAGAGACGAATATGCTGTGCTAATAAAGGTAACACCTCTTGACAGAGGGTCGATAAGAAATGTGCTGAGGTGTGTACAAGTGTGTATGTGTGCATTATACATATGTGTATGTATGTATATGTGTCTCTGTGTATGCATGTGTTCATGTGTGTGTGGTGTGCACTTATATGTATATGTATGTCCCTGTGTGTACAGGTACATGGTGTGTGTGTTGCATGTGTATGTGTGTAGTGTGTATAGATGTGTGTATGTGTTCAGTGTGTATACATATGTGCATGTGAGTGTTATGTGTATAGTGTGTGTCTATATACATGTATGTGTGTGTACATGTGTATGTTGTATGTGCCTTGTGTATGTGTGGTATATATGCATTGTACATATATATGTGTATGTGTGTGCGTGTGTGTATTTGGTGTTAATGACTGAACACAGAGCCTTATGATAACTAGGCAAATGATTTACTACTGAGTAATACTCTCAATCTAAACACTGTTTTAAAACCTCAACACTACTCAGATTAATGTGTAGTCAACACAATCCCTGTCAAAATGCAAGCAATCAGCAAGGGATATAGTTTAGTTAGATCATTTGACTATTATATATATGTCTCTGGGTTCCATCCCAAATAATATGAAAAAAACTGCCATTTTTGAGCAATAAACTAGTTGATCTTAAAATTATAGGGAAATGCAAGTAATCTTGAATAATTTAAGCCAGTGGTTCTCTATCTTCCTGATACTGTGACCCTTTAATACAGTTCCCCATGTTGTGGTGACCATAACCATAGAATTATTTTTGTTGCTACTTCATAACTGGAACCTTGCCACTCTTACAAATCATAATGCAAATATCTATGTTTTCTAATGGTCTTAGGTGATGCCTGTGAAAAGGTCATTTGACCTCCAAAGGGGTTGCAACCCACAGGTTGAGAATCACTGGTCTAAACAATTCTGAAAAGGAAAAACAGAAGAGTCATGACTCCTAATTTCAAAGCTTACTGCAAAGTTCAGTAACCACAGCAGAATAATTCTAACATCCCACAAGTAGCCACTGTGGACACAAGATTGATACAACCATACAATAGAACATTCAGCCATAAGAAGCAATGAAATGGAGATACATATTACAACATCGTCCCTATGTGAGATTAGATAGATATGAAATGCCATATGTAACGTAATTCCAATAGGAATGGGATGCTTAAATCTGGCACACCCAAGGAATAGAGAATAAATGGTAATCTCCATATGCTGAAAAAGAGCCACATATAGATATAAAGTTGCCTGTGGAAATGGCAAGAATGTTCTGGGATAAGATACTTGTTATGGTTTTACAACTTTGTGAATAAGAAAAAAAGTGGAATCCCTTAAAAATTAAACTTTACAAAAAGGAAATATAATAACCATGATGATATTATACGAGTTCATTTGAAGAGACCAGAAATACTTAGACTAGATAAAAGTATAGACCCATTGAAAACATTAATTCTATCTTATCTAAAACACTTTAAAACATGCTGAGACAATAGTATCCAGATTATGCAGATGTGTATTTTTCTAATCATCTGTAATAGTTTTAAATAAATTATCAAAAAGAGCTCCATATTATTTACTTCTTTGAACAGCAGGATCCTCCATTAACCTATAGCCTACCAGCACTAAAACATATACACTTCCAAATACTTTAAATATTTCCCAAACAGCCACACTTTTAGACATTTAATTTATAACCTGCTTGCCTTGTACACTCTGTAAAACTACACACAATGCCCACTAGACAATCATAATGTCTGTACTACACCCCAGGAATTATCTTGCCTTTCTCTCTGATGAACTAGATCCATAACTTTCACTGTGAACAAAAATCAATCCAGAGTTGATAAGAAAAATTAATTTAAAGCCTGAAATGTTGAAACTGCTTTAGAAAAGTATAAGAAAAACACTCCAAGACACAGGTATCAAAATCACCCCATCACCCAACCCCCAACTCCAACAGGTATTCCCCTTGGAATCCACAGGGCATTCTGACCAGGGGAGCAAGAAGGTTAACAGAAGATCTTTACCTCTTTCTCCTCTCCTCCAAATCCATTGATCTCATCCCCAACTTTGTAGCAGGCCACCTTCTGCATGCTCCATTCACCCCTGCCCCCATCTCCAGTGTATAACACAGATCTTCCTCTCCATACTTCCTTCCCCCAACTCATCCTGTTACCTCAGCCCCCAACACCAGCAGCAGGCATTTCCTGAGAACCCACCAGCTGCTCAAAGAAGCAAGTAGTCCAGGGAAGCAGGCAGGCTAGCTTCATTTCTCCACGCTCCTTTCTTTCCTCCAAACCCAATCCACCAACCTCATCCCCAGCTCTGTAGTCTACTTCCTATTGTTATCTCTTCTACTCTCTGCCCCATTCTCAGAGGACTAATCAGATTCTGATGAAACACCATGTTTTTCTCTCTCCTGTGAACCCTCTGATCCCCCTTGGTGTGGGAGGTCCTTCTGTCTATGTGTTGCTTTTATTGGTTAATGAAT